>CAJVRC010000897.1:16635-226564 GCA_911456345.1 Penicillium egyptiacum
TGCTCCTTGAGATGGAAGATGCTGTTCCTTTTGCTACTATATATAAATATACATGCCCATGGATACATACTATATACATATGTAGTTAAAGTATGAATATATACGTGATGTATACGGGAAATCAAAACGAAGGCGGCGTGAAGCGTCGAAGGCGGTCAGGGATGACATCAGTGGACTTAGTCATCTTAGTCGATCTCCGAGTTCGGGTCACCTCCATGCAGGTACCAAAGACATACATACATGTGTACGGAGTAATAAGGGGGTAATAAGGGGTCAATGATACTACTTTGATGCATAGCACAAGTTGCCATTGAAATTACCTTCCAGGATTGTTCCTCAATATTTAATCTTAAAAAGTCAAGGTAAACATCGGATATCTCGAGAGATTGATTGTGTCTGTACATCAGTAGGCCATTATCATCGAAGAAGCGGTTTCCACTCAATCCGCTCACTGCCGGAGTCACTGAGAAGATCTGTAGAGCCCATACCCGCAGTCGTGCCGCTCCCTGGACTATCCTGCAACGGTGTGTGTTGACCACCAATTGATACTGTCCCGGTTTTTGCCTGAGAACTTAGCGATAACGGTTTGCGAGGAACAGCCGGCCGAACTTTCCCCGTTTCAACAGCTTGAGGTGATAAAGACCCTGTCGGTGACTCAAAAGTGTCACGTCGCGGAGGCAGCATGGGTTTCTTCCGCGTCTCTTGAACAGGTTCGGTGTTTCTGTTCTTTATCGAGCCTGGACTTGGTACCCAATCGACATCTGCAGAAAATGGATTGGATTTGCGTTGGGGATTTGGAATATACCCTTGCTTTGGTGGTTGCACTGTTGCTTTTACTGATGCACCTGTTATACGTTAGCAAACCCACCATACCCCACAGACTGAAACACTCACCATTATCTAGCCACCATCGACTTCTGTCAGAGCTTGCCGGTGGCAGCCCCGGTGCAATAGAGATACGTGGTGTGCTTTCGTCATCATCCAAGTCCAAAAGAGAGACAGAGTCTGCATGAGAAGTGTGACCATTGCCTTGTTTCTCCTCGTATATCGATCGCCTGAGACTTTCTTTCACTGCATGATCGACGATATCAATGGTACAATCAAAGGTTGCCCAGACTGGGCGGTGGTCAGACAGTTTCAAATCCGCAGTTTGGTAGTTTGTTTGCCGCAGGTTGCTTCCTCTCCATAAGATTCGGTCACACCATGCAGGGATCCGTGCTTTCTCGCTGTCATAATGTTAGTTGCTCCCTGCGCAGATCCACAAGGTACTTACGACGTATCATAGTTGTCTCTTCCAACGTCGTACTTATAAGTCGGCGGGAACTCAATTGGGCCCTCTGAATAGAACTGGAACACCCTGCCCGCTACCATCTGTAGATTCAACTGTTGTTGTTAGACCAATACCTGGTGCCAAAAGAGATCATTTGACTTACTTGATCGTTGTCGTATAGCCTTTGGTAATCTCGCTGCAAGATGAGCTCTCTTACGCTTGGGTTGCCCAATCCAATTCGATAGTTGAAATCACCCAACCAGATCACTGCGTCATGATCAGCAATTGACCGGTTCTTTTGGAACCTCAGTCCTTCGTCAATGATCTCATAGTCCCTGCTTCTTTCATCGTAGTTTGCGAACCCGGCAGCAAGATGGGCGGTAACGAAACAAACGCTCGTGTTGGAGAAGTCGAAGCGGACAGCACAGCCGCCTTTGTTTCCAGCAATCCCAGAGAGGCCGGTCTATGAATATCAGTTAGTTGGAACAATCCCCTTCGAAGAACCTGTAATAACTTGCCTTCTTCACGCTGCCTTCGACATTCTTGATGTACTTCAGTGAATCATCTTTCACATAAAGCAAGACGGCAGCGCCGACTAGCTGGCCACTCCTCAGGTGCACATATTTTCCGGTCCCTTTCATTTTCGAATGGGTGTTTAAACAATCGTGGACCGCTCTTTCCCAGACCTTGCGGGTACTCGGATCGGTGGACATAATTTGTTGAGGGCTCAGGGCGACAATTTCTTGGAATCCGACAACAAAGATTGCCGGATCTTCGTCGGACTCATCTGACTCTGGGAAAAGCCATGGAGTGAGATCAGTGCCTGGGCCTTCATCGCGTCCATTCACGTTGAAAGTGCCGACCCAGAACCGGACTTGTTTGCGCGAAGAATATTCTGGAGCTCGGCGGTTCAATTCCTCCATGACCAAATCATTGATTGGATCGTAGAGGTATACAGGGAGTTGATTTGTTAGCCTGCCCAAGAGAAGATCAATCGTCCTCTGTCTGGCTTTGTCTGTAAAATTGTTGACATAAAGTCGAGTGGCACTCTTCCGGGCATCTGCAAATGCCCCAGCAAGTGACATCTTTCCGTGTCGGGTGAAAGAAGATTTGAGGGCGCCGGTCCCGGCGTAAATCTTCGAAAGAGCATCACCATTGTCAGCCCAAATGGTCGAATGCCGAACCTGCATGTCCGAGCTGAGCTTGCCGCCTTGCTGCGATAAGAATGACTCCAAAGCCATCAAACTGATAATAGTCTGGACGAGGTTTGTTCTGTCCAGGCAATCCAGGCAATTGGTCCGAAAGACACCCTCTTGCTGTAAAATGACCGAAGAGCTGCTCACTGCATCATCGCTGTCGTATGAGTTTTTGTTAGGACGGCGTGAATCTTCCGACAAAAAAAAGGAAAACCCATCTAATGAGTTGATAAGCTCATGCTTGATCTGGGAGCTGGCTTCGTATCCCGAAGGACCTCGGGTCTCAGCAAGGAAATCATATTCGGTAATTCGTAAGAGGCTCCGATGTGGAGACGTCCCTTCACCTTCTTTCCATCGGGTCGAGCTCTTGCTGACGTGCCGTCGAAACTTGGACGACAACTCTGCTTCCCCGGGCTTCAGCTCACTTAGCAGATTCACCACATGTACTGCGCCGTACTCCAACACAAGGGATTCAAAGTGTTTGTTAAATGCGTGCTGTGTTGCGTCGCTCGACCGCGTGACCTCGATCTTTTGCTGGCCTGGAATGAGGCCTGGGGCTTGTTCCCAGAAGATAGGCACCGAGCCTCGGACTTGAACATATGAAAATACAATGCCCGGTGAAACCCACAGAATAGTTTCAGTTTCCACGAAATTAGCAACATTTCCATCATCGTCAATGCCTCTCGAGTTAAACCTTGTACCAGCACGCCGAGAAGCTTGTCGGGATATGATTGTCAACGTCGAAGGGAAATTTGTCCGCACATGTGGAAGGATTGGAACTGTCGCTGGTACTTTGAGCGTACTGGCAAATCCACGGATAACACAGGTTAACATCTGCGATGCATCTAATTTGGCCTTATCGGACGGTGGCAAGTGGCTCCGGAACAAGAGAAGCGGACTGATCATATAAGAATTCCACAGCATATCTTCATCAAGAGTGTCGACGTCGAATGCCACAGGTTTGTTGGCCCTTGCAATATCGTTAGTTGAAAGAGATCGGCAAGTCCAGAGCAAGGAGCTGATAGCTTACCGGTCTTGTAGGCGATCTGTGAGGTTGAAATCGACACTGTAATAGAAACTCCCATCTCCAAGGAGCTTCTTCAACGCCAGAAAAGGATGGTCAGTTACCACATCCTTTCCGTCTGTGCTGAGTCCCTCCTCGGCTGCGAATTGAGAACCGGACTCATAGTCTAGGCCGTACTCGTATTCTGAACGATTGAGACAATCTGATAACATCAGCAATAATTCGACGAGAAACTTGCACAGGAAACATACAGAAGCCTACATTGTCAATTCTTGACACGGTTTCTCCGGGTCTCACAGTGGCAGCTTGCGAGGAGCTGGTGACGACGCAGACAAACACATCTTCGTTGAGAGTAACAAGGCCAAGGGTGCCATATCCATATCCTAATGGCCTATAGCCTTTTAGGTCCACTGCCTCTAAGTCCGAAAACTCAACTTGACAGCGTGGACTGCCCTTCGCACTGGTATCTGTCGATGTGGAGTGGAACACCAGGGCCTGTTCTGACGAGACCAGCGCAATTGTACGTTGAGGTTGATCTCGACAGAGAACCCGGAGATTCGACATGACGCGAGAGAAATCAGAGTGTGGTGAGAAGCAGTGGCATTGCTTACTTCCACATCAATGTTTTATCCTATTTTGGCGATTTATATACCCCAGAGAAACCACTTCACCTCAAGAGCCTGAATAAGCGAAGAGATACCTTCAGACATCAATGCCCGCAAAAAAGTCCGCAATAATAATATCAGAATTATTGTCGAGCTGAGGTGGAGAGCTCCCGGGGTCTCTTCTTCCTGCGAGGTCGCCCTGCTCAGGTGGGCATCGGGAGGTCTTATCGGTTGCTTACTCATCCCGCGCCTCTCAACCTTTTTTTTCTTCTTTAATTCTTCGTCGATCTCGAACAAACATTTCTCTGCTTGATCCGATATTGTCGCCATGGGGTTAGCGGGGCCGCGGAAGTATGTAATCAAATACTTTTACACATGATATTCTAACGCATGAGTAGGAATACCAAGATTGGCAATGATCCCAATAATACCAACTGGACCCGGTCCACAACCGGGTTCGGACATCGAATCATGAGCTCTCAGGGCTGGACTCCTGGGAGTCTTCTGGGAGCAAAGAATGCCGCGCACTCCAATTTGTTGACCGCCGCCAGCGCTTCCCATATCAAAGTCACCCTCAAGGACGATAATCTCGGATTGGGTGCTCGTATTGGACGAGAATGTGAGCCGACTGGACTTGATGCCTTCAAAGGATTGCTTGGTCGACTCAATGGAAAAGGCGAAGTGGAACTGAAGAAGGATGAACAGAAGCGCGATGATATTCGATTGGCTCGATATGCTGCCCTGAAATTCCCGGAAGTCAGGTTCGTCAGCGGTGGACTGTTGGCACAGGAAAAGGAACCCGAGATTCCTCTGCCGACCCCCAAGGACACGACACAGATGAAATCTAAATCGGACAAGAAAGAACGCACAAAGACCACCGAGGACGACGAAACCTCTTCAAGCGATTCGGATGCTCCAGCCCGCAAATCCAAGTCCAAGTCCAAGTCTAAATCCAAATCCAAATCCAAGAAATCGCGCTCTCGAGACGAGACCGACGGCAACGAATCAAGCTCAGAGTCAAAGAAGAAAAAGAAGTCCAAGAAGAGAAAGGCTGATTCCGAGCAGAGTGATTCTTCAGACGAGACATCTGAACCGGAAGTCAAGGCAGCAGCAACAATATCCAGGGAGCGGCGGCCTATGGGACGGAATGTTACTCGGTCACGCCATATCGCCCAGAAAAAGAGAGCCATTATGGACGACAAGTCTCTCAACGAGGTAAGCTATATGCTGCAACTATTTTCCATGGTCTGTTTGCTAATCTGAATCAGATCTTCATGATCAAAGCATAGAGTTTATGCAAATCTGCATGTGAAGCGCATTGGACGTAAAACTTGGAGTTATTTGGTGTCTGCACTTTTTATGATTTCCCGTTTTGAACTAGATATATCCTACTATGAATCAAAAGAATTACAATGTTGAATATGTTATAACAGTGATACACCTTTACTCTGGGGCTATTATTGTATTATATGCATACACGTATATATTATATATGTCCAACGGGTACTACACCTCCAGCCCTGGAGGGTTGATACCATGCCAACCTCCCGAGGTCGGGAAACACATGGATTACCTAAGCTGGACCACTCCCAGGTGCCTTGCGGTATCCACATCCAACGTCATATGTTTGACTTAGCGTGTGCTCCTAGTCGTTGATTGCTCGGCATTGGTGGTGCATAATCCTGACTCCCACCTTAGGCGAACTCGTACAGATCACTTGCATCGAATCCTCCACGGAGAGCTCGCTCCGGGAGTCTACCGCAGCTCCGATAATCTCTGCCAATCTACATGAGCTTTAGCATCTCTCGCATTGCCACGACCCGAGCCGAGACAGGCAGGGAGTTGTGAGAAGTTTTGTCACTACAGGGGTTTGTTCCTGCCCCCATCCAACAATGAACGGAGAGACTCGGTTAGCTGGAGGTGCCTCGGCGCGTACATCTCAGTCGAGTCGCGGAAGAAGACAGTAAGACACGTCCTACGACTCGTTCAATTTACCCAGAACTGACCTCATCTAGCATACACTGGGCGCCTCTGAACATTGGGCTTGAGAGACGCCTACAAACATTCGTGGTGCTATGCCACACTTTGACCATCGCTATCTTCCTGACTAGCTTCTTCTTTACCTGCGCCATTCCGTTGTCCTGGCCACTCTTGGTCCCATATCTCGTTTACATATCTCTTTTCTCTACTGCTGCTACATCGGGCCATCTGAAGGGACGTAGCCCATTCTTGCGCTCACTTTCTATCTGGAAAGTGTATGCATCTTACTTCCCTGCTCGTCTCCACCGCGAGGATTCGCTTCCGCCCACAAAGAAGTATATATTTGGATACCATCCACATGGTATTATCTCCCATGGCGCATTCGCGGCATTTGGGACGGAAGCCTTGGGCTTCTCCAAGCTTTTCCCAGGGATCACCAACACTTTGCTGACGCTGGATGCGAACTTCCGCATCCCTTTCTACCGAGAATACGCACTTGCCATGGGACTTGCCAGTGTTTCCCGGGAATCCTGCGAAAATATTCTCACCAAAGGAGGCGCAGATGGAGAGGGCATGGGGCGAGCAATCACGATCGTCGTGGGAGGTGCCCGGGAATCTCTCAATGCCCAGCCTAATTCCTTACGTCTCGTATTAAAGCGACGGAAAGGGTTCGTCAAGCTCGCTATTCGAACGGGTGCTGATTTGGTGCCCGTCTTGGCCTTTGGTGAAAACGACCTCTATGATCAAGTCGACTCAGATCAGCATCCGATCATTCACAAGTTTCAGATGCTTGTGAAACGGACTCTAGGATTCACCATTCCGCTGTTCCATGCACGTGGGGTTTTCAACTACGATGTCGGACTAATGCCCTATCGAACTCCTCTCAATATTGTGGTCGGACGACCAATCCCGGTCATGCAGCAGCAGAACCGTGACAAGATTAACGATCAGTACATTGATGAACTCCACTCTCGATATGTGGAGGAGCTGAGGCGGTTGTGGGATCAGTGGAAAGATGTCTATGCCAAAGACAGAGAAGGCGAGTTAGAGATCATCTCATGATAATACATCCATCTATATGTATACGAACTTGACCAGTCTACAATGACAATATGTGGACTTTTATGGGCATACTACACATACAACATATGGCGAAATAAGCTAGAAACGAAACCATACACTCGATTTCAAATGTAGTTCGGATTAAATACATGCGCAAGAAAGTAAACCTATGAATTGGGTATCAGATCGGACAAAACCAGAGAGCTTCCGCGAAAGCATCAGAAAAAGGCAAAAACAACGCATTAAGGTTTTCATGCTCGGGATGGCGAGCTGAGGTTTGGATCCCATGAGGCAGCAGTCGGGTTTAGACGCGGCACTTCCGCTGATGAGGATACTCGTCGGCTTTCACTGGCAATGCTGCTGTTCTTAACATTATGGCCACTCTCTGCTCGAACCCGGATCATTTCCTCCAGCATACGTGAGACCTCGTCCATATTCTTCCCCGCTTCCTCCTTTTCACTTGCACCGGACAAGGGACGCTTGTCTGGACTCTCAGCCTGTGCAATGAAGCCATTGGTCCCTGCAAAACTGTCTGCATCTCCAGCAGTAGACCCATTCTTGCTTTTCGACTCTGGTGACTGCGAGTCATTGGTCACAGAAGCCAAGTCTCGATGCCGAGTTGCGGATCGAAGCGCAGCAAGCATACGATCCTTATCATCGAGCTGCAATCGGAGCTCATTGATCTCCATATCTTTCTCGCGAACCACAGCGGAGACATCTGGATGCTCGGCAATTGTGGCATTTACGGGCTTAATGCCCCCTGACATTCGGGAATGACTGGACCGTCTTGCCTGGAGCAGCCGGCGCTCTAGGGTAGCAATGTAACGGTTCTTATCACCGAGATCAGCCTGCAGCGCAGTGACCTGTCGTTGCAAGCTGGCTTTGCCATCGCCAAATTCACCAAGGTCATATTCATCCTCGTTGCCAAACGATCCTCCCTGGTATACCATAGCCGACGAGGGATCGTTGCTATTGACAGACATGAATGAGATGGGCCGAATCGAGGAATGGCCGGCACCTAGTGTAGACTGGCTGGCAGAAGAACGTAGTGACCGCGCACCCGAATCCGTTGCAGACAAGCGGGAAAGACGCCCGAACGCAGAGAGGCTGTTATGGTTGTTTACACCGGTGGACTTCGAGCTCAAAATCAGGCGATTGAGATGCTCGATCCGCTCTTTGAGCGCAGTCCGAGCCAGCTGCATTTCCAACACCTGTTCCTCGTGTCGGGCCTGTGCTTCCTTTTCATACTGCTGTTCGTCCCATTTGAGTTCCTTCTCCGCCTGGGATTTGGCCTGGGTGTCAAGCTGACCGCGAAGAGCCTGGATCTCCATACGGTATCGTTCAAGCAGTACCCGACTTCCGGAATCGCCGCCGCCGCCCCCGTATGCCTCCTCGGCCTTTTTGGCATGACTGACAATATTATTCTTCGCCCGTGCAGCGAATTTCATGGTATTCAGAGTTTCACCGGTATGCGAATTGACCGCGCTCGTCAGTTGAATGGTGCACAGAATACTAACAAGCGAGCCACCGGACAAGGCTGGCTGCAGAAGTCTGGTCAACTTGCTATCGCGGTAAGGCAAATGCCTCCCATCGCGGTCCGTAGGGTTGCCTTGCTTATCCTTATTTTCTGACAGCCGAGAGATGATGGTGCCCAGAGTGAGCAGACTTTTGTTGATATGAGCACCCTCTGTGCGGCGTTCCTTATCCTCAGCTGCACGTTCCGAGCCAGCCAGATCAATCAGACTCAATGTTGACACCCGCACGCCACCCGGGGCGATCCCGGAGCGCTTATCTTGGGAGTTACCGGAGGGCACTCGCTCTCGACTCTCGACCACAATCTGAACCACCGCGTGACTTCGAGAACTGCGCGCATTGAACTGTGTGCTGCTCGTTCGTCGTGCATGGTCACCTCGGGCGATAACACGGAGAAGTTGTGTCGGGCTCTGGACGATCTCTTCCTTGAGCGGCGTTGCATATACTCCTCGTTTGCTGTCTTCTCTCAGTTTAATTTCCTCCTGCTGGGCTCCCGCGGGGGCGTTGGCAGCGGAAGCGGAAAGGAGGTCGTTAATCTTCTCGTTGTAGATTTCCAGATAGCTGACCCGCAGCAAGAACTCTCGATGTGGGGTCTCTCTGATGAAAGAAAAGATGTCGGTGATTGCGAGTGGGATTACACCGGGGGAAGTTGCTGTTCCCTGCATAGAAAAGGTCTTTCCGGTTCCCGTCATACCATATGCAAAGACCGTTCCATGATAACCCTCCATGACACGCCGGACAAGACGTTTGGCAGCCGAATCATAAACCTTGGCATTGTTTTCTTGTGGATTAAAGACGTTATCTGCCCAATTAGTTACGACGGGCAGGCAAGTGAGCTAAGGAATTATCATTCTCACCATAGAAGTAATCGCCTCCTTCTTTCCCACGGTATGTGATGAGGCTTTGCCGGCTATCGACGGACCATTCGCCATGATTTCGGGGAGTCTCCCCTCCGCTGTTGTTGTCGGGACGAACGCGCACGCTGACAAGCACATTGCCCTTGATCTCCTTTGGCTTAGAGCTTGATTTTCCCGTATCATCTGCATCCTCGAAAGTTGTCGCACTCGTGGAGCAAGATCCTTGGGCGGACGAACTTCTGCTGTGGGTTGGAGATGCCTCTGGATCTCGCGCATCTCCACTCGATATGAATTTCCCCTCCCCGCTACCGTTGAGTAATGATGGGGTTTTCGAACTCCGATAGCTGCTTGTAGTCCCGGTGCTCAGTCGCGAGCTTCTTTGGGGTCGCACGCTGGAAGTAGCACCTTGGATCCCAGAGAGCGATGATGCAGTGGATGGACGACTGCTGGCCTTTGGTGGTTGAGGGAACGAGGCGATACTAATTGTTCGGCGCAAAGATTTGTCGGGGCTACAAGGAGTGCGGCCACCGGAAGCTGACCGGGTCGCGTTTAGGCTGGAGGTTGAGTTTGAAGTTGATAGAGGTGACTTGAGCGATGGTTTGGGGGCGGATGGGGTCCGAAGTTTGGAGGTCTGGTAGGGGGATGCAGCCCGTGGCGTGTCGGAACCCGTAGACTTTCTGGGTTTAGGGTTGGGGAGGGGGGTTAACGATCCAGCTTGGGGGTTTGGGACTGGCCGCGACAGTTGCGAGGGCTGGGGCAATGTTGACATTGAGGCCATGGCGACTTCGTGTCTCTTAACGCGAGATGGGAATGTATTTGATAGGAATAAGTGAACGTGATGGCCATGCAGCCAGATCGAAGAGGTGAGCCTGTACCATTTTTTCGAAGTTAGCCAAATGAATGAGACATTCAGGATTAGGCCCTTGACTGGGAGCAGAGAAATGGTGATTCCACTGCAGTTTTTTTTTCGCCAGACGCACTTGGTGATCTTCAAAATGTACACAACACACGGATGTTATGATGGTATGATTCAGGTCTCGGGTACTCACAGATTCAAACGAGCATGTGTTGCAATCGCGACGGGGTTCATGGGAGAAGTGGGGGGGATGAGAATAGAAAGGTAAAAAAGAAAAAGATGAAGATAAAGATGCAGAGACGCAGAGATGCAGAGATGAGACGCGAAAAGAGATAAGAGAAAAGAGAGAACTCACAAAGTAATCCCCGCAGAGAGTCCAGACTACATCCAGTACATATATAGGTATCCGTATTTTAATTTTATATAAACGGAGTATTCTAGTTAACTATACGGAGTAGTATATTATTGTTTGAATCCTTATTTACCATACTTATCCTTCTCTCCTTCTCTCCTTCTCTCCTTCTATCCCCTATGACAGGACTCCTTCTCCCATATATCCTATAGAACCAAATAAGAAAAAGGGGGATAATCCTTTCTCGACATTAACTGTAGGGGAAGTTCCGAAGCTCGGGACATCTGAGGTCCAATGATAGGCCAGTGGAGGTCTCAAGAGGGAAAAAGGGGGCGAATGAGACGCCCAAGCCTACAGTTGTTTCTAAGGTGGATCCCAATATATCATTTGACTTGAAGTGAGCATCTGGGGATCGGAATGAAGCTCCTGTCGTTTTAATTCTCCTCTCTTCCTGTCTTCCTGTTCTGGGTTGTCCTTATGGTTCAAGGAGTCTAACTCCAGTTCTCTCCCTTTCAAGGTGAAGCTTGGGATGAACTCCTGTTCGAGCCAAAAAGAAGATAACGGGCTATTCGAATCCAGCAAAGATTGACGTCTAAACCAAAAATTAAAATTAATCTGGCGTCGATCCTCATTTATGTCCAGTCGTCCCGTTTTCCCTTGACCGTATAACTACTACAACATCTACATGCAATGTACAAAGTACAAAGTGCAAAATAAAAAGTACAGAAAGTACAGAGTATATACAGTATCTCTTTGTTATTTATGAATCTCAGTTTCTTTCTCAAAACTGAAGCGAGGAATACATCTAGGGCATGCAAGGGAGCCTATGTTCAGAGGGTAAACAGGCTCTTATAGCTTTCCAAGGTTGTAGCCCTAACTCAATTGAAATAGTGCGAACAGTACAATATGACAGGTTGGTGATCGTGGGGGAAAGTCCATAGCGTTTCCCCGACTGGATGAGTCTCTCTCCACTTCCAAGAAGCTATCATTGCTGACTGGATGACAATCTAATAGTTGCTGCAGATGTCAATGCCATGCATATCTGGCTCTCGGCTGAGGTGGCAACCATCAATAATACTATTATTAGCGTGCTTGGTATGTTTTTCTTTGTCTATATTGTACATATATTGTATTTTCGTCTCTGAGTCATTATTTCATCCCGAAATCCAGTTGCCGGGCAGCACTCTTGAACATGCCCTCGTCCAGCTCGCCACCACGTCGGGTCAAATCATCTCCCATCTTTTTAGTCCCACCAGATTTCCGCGGGAGATCTTCATTCTTGGTAGGGCGGGGTTCAATCGTCCACCAGTTGTGTCGCAGGCACTGGACAGCCGTACTGCGCTTCCGTGGGTCAAGCGCACACATCGACATCAGCAGATCGGCGCCCACCGGACCTGCAGTGGGGAACTGTCGCATGAAGAAATCGCGCCCTTGTAAAGGCACCAAATGGGCCTTGTCGGTGGCAATGTAGTAAGGCAACTTGCTGACCCCAGGCCAGTTTTCCTCCGTTGGTGTGCCGAACGCTTCGCAGATCTTGGAGGTTTGGTCCAGGTCTGTGTTGCCCGCCACGAATGGAACCCGTAGCAGGAGCTCGGCAAAGACCATCCCCATGGACCAAATATCGACCGCACCGGAGTATTGTCGCGCACCGTAGAGAAGCTCGGGCGGCCGATACCACCGAGTGATGACCTGATGGGTCATGTTGAACAAGGGATCGGCAAAGGATCTGGCGAGACCGAAATCGGCCAATTTGACCTCCCCGTCTGACGCGATCAACAAGTTGTTGGGCTTGATATCCCGGTGGAGAATAAAGTTCTCGTGACACCACCATACACCCCGGGCAAGCATCCCCATCCAAGCTTTGATATCGGCCACACCGTAGTGAATATCACTATCCTTGATGAGCATTTCAAGATCTCCACCGGGAAGAAACTCAAGAACCAAGCTGAGATTTTGGTCCTTGGAGGAGAACACATCGTGGAGGGCAATGACATTGGGATGCTTCAGCTCTTGAAGGTACTTCACTTCACGAACCGCATCCATAGCAAGTCCATCCTTGTATTCGGCATTGACTTTGATCTTCTTGATCGCGACGAGGGATGATGGATCGTGTCGGAGGTGACCAACGTATACCACGGCATATGTACCTTCTCCTACTTTCTTGTCTACATAGGTATATGTTAGCGTGCTGGCCCTCAGAAAAATAATAGAGCAGATGTTCAGATACCTTTGACGTATCGTTCCCGGACATCAATATTCAGTTGTTCGGTGAGTTCGCGATCCCCATTCTGCACAGGCTTTGACACAGCTGCAGATGCAGGTTCAGTAAATGATTTCTGTGCAGCAGTAGCTCTCAGTCTGATTGCTGTATTTGGGGAATGCACAGTCATGGATGGCGAACGAGAGCCAAAGGGTGAGAGTGCCATGATCAGAGTGGTGAAGCAAAAGGTCAAACTCTAGGGAGCGACAAGGAATTAAAAGACAGCCACAGAATACTCAGTGGCTACTGAAAGTATTAAGAGATCATATTTAGCAAGATCTCTTTTGAGAAGGCAGTGTGGAAATATGCCAATGTCATTTCCCCCAAGATGGGCTCGGAGTATTGTTGATCCCGGACTTTGTTGGCGACTCTCGAAATTTCTCCAAGTCAGTCAACGGCGACCCTCAGCCAATTCCTCGGCAGTTGCTGGAAACCCGTCAATTTCAAAGGCCCCTCTCAATAATTCCTCATTGGCAACTACCACTACGAATCCAATTTTCCGGGGAAAAAATAGCACGAGAGTTACGAGCAAAGTCGGAGCTTGCGGCATCCTTCCCGCAACACTTGCACCATGAACGTCATGGCAATGCGCAATTCACCGCTAGGCAGCTTGACAGTGCGCCTCTTCAAGCCTGTGTCAATTTCAAACCAATATATTCGATCCCTCCACAAGAACGTGCCCCGAGCTGTGCCATCTCCGACCCCTTTCGTTCCTGACGTCCAGACCTTCCTCACGCTGATTGGCCGCGAAATGTCTAAGCAAGCGAGCAAGATTCCCTCATGGGAAGAACTTTTCACCTTAAACTCCAACCAGCTCCGCGAAGCCGGCATTGAGCCAGCCCGCCAGCGACGGTACCTGATCCGGAAGCGCGAGAAATTCAGGAACGGACTGTACGGCCCTGGAGGTGACCTGGATACTGTGGTCGATGGTGTTGCACAATTGCGGGTTGTTGAAGTTCCTATTAATGCCAGAGGCCTGACACATGGAGGCACACAGGCGGCCGTTCAAACTTCGTCCGCTACACTGTCACCCGGTATGGTGAAAGCCATTGTCAACCTGGCGCCTGATGCCACTACATATCAGTATGGCAAAAAAGAACCGATCAAAAAATTTGCGCACATGAAGATTCACAGAGGCTGTCAGCCTATGGGTCCGTTCCTACAGCCTTTGAAGGGTTCTAATGGTACTGCTGCTACCATTTCGGTACAGGAGGGCATGTGGGAGGACAAGCGAGGCCAGAAGGTCGATGGCGGTGAGCGACGCCGCCGGGAAGTCCAGAACAAGAAGAGACTGGATGAGAGAAAGAAGGCGTGAATGTGAACGGTGAAATACCACTTTGTGTATCTTGCATATTTCTTGTTGAGCCTGGATGTTCAAATTCGAACTGTACTATACTATTGCTATACTATTACAATCATGATTTCTTTCTCATATTCTTTAGTTTTTTTAAGGGTGATAAGTGAGGTGTTCTTATGTGTCTGATTAAAAATAATATGATTGAGCTATGTAGACATGTATAGATACATGCGACACAGAGTCGCGAGAAGTGGATATTCATACAGCAGAATCGTTTCAAGGTAAAGAAAGAAGTCCATGATGCGAGAGCTGTCAAATCCGCTTAGTGAACTTGGCTCTGGTTCAGTCTGAACCTTTGCTGCATCAATGAAGGGGCATTAAAATGTGATCAAAATTTGAATGGGAATCTTTTCTAAAACGTAACTCCGATTATGCCTTAACTCCACGTTTCTCATACTGAACAAAGGATGTTCCCAGGGGCTTGGAGAAGAGGGACTAGAATATGGTCAGTCAAACGTCATGTTGATCGCGATAGAGCATCACTTACCGAATAATCCGTCTCGGGGAAGGGCATATCAGGGCTAGGCCTGGAGAACTTGAAGTGTCTCACCAGTGCAGCCAGGATTGTGCCCAGCTGGACGTAGGCGAACTGCTCACCGATGCAGCGATGCCGGCCAGCACCGAAAGGCAGATAAGGACTGTTGGTGCCCTTAGTAACCAGTCCATAACCATAGTCGATCTGCTCCTCATCTTCATCCTGGGTAGCCTCAGTTCCAGCCTCGTCCCAGCGGTGGGGGTTCCACTTTAGAGGCTCGGGGAAGAACTCCGAAGAGCGAGCAGTAACACCGGGAGAAGAAAGGACATTGTGGGTGGTAGGGATAACGTAAGAAGTGCCTTCCACGGGCATAGGGTTCTTGACGGCCCGAATAATGGAGTGGATAGGAGCATGGATACGGAGGGTTTCCTTGATCACCTTGGAGTGCAAGTCAAGCTTCTGGAGTCCTTCATGGGTGAGAGGAGGCAGGTCAGAGCCCAGAATCTGGAGTTGTTCTTGGTAAAGCTCCTCCATAAGCTCAGGGCAGGTGGCCAGGCGCAGAACAATCCAGGCAGCGGTAGAGGACGAAGAGTGCTGTCCCGCCATAAGCAACGCAATCATCATGTGGGCAATTTCCTCATCGGGAATCGGGGTGCCATTCTTGTAGGTGCACGACATCAAGTTCCAGACCATATCCTCGGAGTCCTTCTTATCACCAGATGCACGGCGCGCCTTGATGATATCCATGTATGTCTCGGTCATCTTCTTCTGCGCAGCGTCGCGCTTGCGGTTGTGGGGGAGCGGGGCCCATGGCAGCATGAAGTTGATAGGAGCGAAACCCTTATCGAGGTCGTGGTACATTTCAGCAAAAGTCGAGTCGAATCGATCGCGGACTTCCTTTCCTTGTAACGAGCGGGAGGCTGTGTAGATTGTGATTTCGGCAATGACCTTGGAGACATTGAAAGTACCCTTAGGGTCCTGGAGAGCGGGGGAATTTTCCACAAAGTCATCGACCTCGCCGGTGATCAAGTGAACGTAAGACCGAAGTGCCTCGGAAGTAAGACCAAATTTGACAAACTAGGAAATAGTCAGCAGCCAGGCTTTTTGGTGTAATCCTCCTTTCCTTCGTACCTTCTTCTGCTCCATGAGCTTAGCATTGGGGCAATCGTAGACGACGTGACGACCGAACACGGGGGTGGTAAGGGGGGAGTAAACCTCTTCGGCGTTCACATCACGAAGCTTGCCATTGAGGATGAACTCGTTGCCCTTGGTGCCTAAGTAGACGGTGGTCCTCTTGCCCAGGAGGACGAAAGTGAAGATGTCGCCATACTGCCAGCGTTTAACACCGAATTAGCAATTGAATTCTTCTGTGAGCCACAAATACATATGCGATCTACATACCTTTGCGCGGGCCTGGTCGAAGAAGTTGTATGGGTCCATGCCATAGCTGATGGTGCTTCCAACAAAGGGGAACCAGTGGAAGACCACGGGGGGCTCATGGGCTTTCTTGAAGAAGAGCTGGCGCAACACATTGATCACAACCGATAGCGCAATGAATGCCAGTGCTCCGACACTGGCCAAAGTGTAGATTGACTGGGTCGAGCAGTGCTCGCAGAAGGTTTCGAGGAAACTTGCAAAGAGGCCCATGTTGTCAGGAGGCAAAAGGAGAGAGTGGAAGAAGAAAAGAACAGCAGAAAAGAAAACGCACACACAATGACCCTATAGCCCTGTCCGTTAGCCTCCAATTGAATTTATAAACAAACGAGAGAAGATGTTGAAGATTAAACAGGAGGCGAAAGAGGGAAAATAATTAAGTCCGATATCATTCGGCGAGAGAGACCCGCCCCTATTACTCCGTACTATGTATGGTCTAGAATAGATGCCAAGGATATAATTTGAATCGTAAGTTGTTTTATTTATTTCTTTATTAGTTTATTACCTGTTATTGTATGTTCTGTTTTATTTTATGTATTTATCTCTATTTATGTTATGGCTAGTAGTATACGCTACACACATCACGCCACTCCGGTCAAGGGGTTCCCGATGGGACGTAGTATATTATCGACTATTACTCCATACATGACTAGGTCATTGATTCTATTAGACACATTTTATAAAGACTACTTAATACACATGTACCATTTCAGCGACTCTGACCTAACTATACATGAACCCGTGGACCTCCTTTTGACACGCCCCTAACCCTGATAATGATATCCCCAAGTACACGCAAAAATTTTAATAAGAATAATCAAAGTACAAAGCCAAAGTACTTAATTGTCGTACAAGGTGGGATCACCACGCTCTCCAATGTTGATAAAATCTTTCGGGGCCCGGTTGCCACTTGGTGGGACTTCACGTTGGGGCGCCTTGGCTGGTCGGTTGTGGAAACGCTTCCCGGCTTCATTTCGGAAGACTTTGACCGGTTTCTCGGTGCCTTCGGCGTGCTCGCTGAAGTGAGCATCGTTGACGCTGCTCAACAAGGTCCGCTCCCGTTGAATCTTGCGCTTAGAAAAGTCCAGTCTGCCAAGAGCCCCCGTCAGGCCATCTGTGCTGTCAGTGACACTCGGGTAGTTCCCGGTCATCCAAGGATGCTCGAGACACTCATCCACCGTGATTCTCTTGTTGACATCCACGGTAAGCATCCTGTCGATTAGGTCCAGAGCAGTATCGCCAACAGGGTCCCAGTACGGTGACGGGTAGTCAAACTTGCCCATCTTGATCTGCTGGGCGAGAGTAAACGGGCTCTCTGGAGTATTCAGTTCATCCGAGAAGGGCGGGAAGCCACAGAGACAGATGTAGAGAACAACCCCAAGGGACCATACATCCACAGCCTTGGTGTATTTTCGGTGGCGGGTATCTTGCAAAATCTCCGGGGCAACGTCTGCGAAATTAGTATCAACGACGTTTCAAGGTTCGCATACTTTGCGACTTACAGCTTGGTGTACCGCAGCTGCAAGCAAATGTTAGCGATCATCCCAAATTGAAAACGGACAGGCTTCACCTACAGGGTCGTCGTGAAGGATTCTTCCCCAATAATCTTAGCCAGCCCAAAGTCACCCAATTTCACGTTCAAATTCCTGTCTGCAACTAGGATATTTTCTGGCTTGATATCTCGATGCACAATTCCTCGTTCGTGCTGATGACAAGTTAGCTGACCCAGTACTGTATATGGGGGCTTTTGATATGCTTACCAGATATTTCAACCCGTCGAACAGTTGACGGAACACACCGCGAGTTTCATCCTCGGTCATGTTCTTATTGTTCACAATCCAGTTGAACAGTTCTCCCTCGGGTGCCAATTCAAGTACCAAATAAGCGCCATCACTTTCATCGAAGGATTCTTTGAGACACAGTAGATTCGGGTGATGAACGCCCATCAACAACGCAATCTCTTGTTGCAGAGCATTGTCGTTCTGTGACTTTTGCGAGTCGCCGAGGCGTCTTTCAAAGACTTTGACTGCATACTTGTCTCCGGTAGATCGTTCAGCACACAGATAAACGGTTGCAAAGTGGCCTTTGCCGAGCTGGTTGAGAATCCGGTATTGCTGACGGAAACCATTCGTTTCCCGAGTACGGGGGTAGCGGAAGACAAAACGGGCTTCATTCAGAATTGAAACTTCATCGCCGTCCTCCAGTTCCCGGTGCTTGTTACGCCCAACAATGGCATCATTAACAAATGTTCCATTGCTAGAGAGATCCTCTAGCACAGCAACCATGTCGCCTTTCTTCTTTTCCGCAAAAATGAGGAAGTGCCGGTTTGAAATTGTGGGAATTTCAAGGACGCGATCTGACTTTGGTCAGAACAGACACTCGATGACGGCCATCAAGCTTATTATCACTTACCACACTCAGGATGACGGCCGACCAAGAAGCCACCTGGCGACTTAGCGCTCTTGGATTTTTGGGCCTTTTCTCTCTTGGCTTTGGTAGTACTATCACCATTATCGCAGTCATCGCGCTTCCTCAGCACGAGTGGGCCATTCCCGTTCTCATCTAGTGGGAGCAGATAGCCCCAGACCCCTTCGGCATCCTCATCCTTCACGTCGTCTGCGAATGCTCTGGGTGGATACACGAACTGCGAAAGCGCCTGGGTATCCTCGAACGCTGGGGGTGAGGAAATCGCGTGCGACAATTCGGATCCGGATGAGATTTGTTGATGGCTGTTGCAAGGGCTTTCGGGAGGCGTGACAGTCAGCTCGTTCCGAGTCTCTGTAGCGGCAGATTGAGGACCGGTGACTGGCGTTGGCAAGTAGTCCAAGTCGACCGGGGTGTCTTGTGGTTGGAGTTGGACTTGACTCGAGATTCTTTGAGACCGTCGAGGTTTCTTTTGGTCTTGTGAATCTGCGTCGACAGTAGCCTATGGTAACCCCTGTAAGCAAGTGAGTGGCGCCAACAGGAATGAAACGTACCCTTCCTCGCTTGAGCGAGCTTTTCTCACGGGGGGGCATAATACAGGTTGTTATTACCCTGACTGGAGAGGGTTCCAGACCAATTAGCGATAGTTGTCGGTCAATTCAACAATGGCAATAACGTCAATAAAGACCTTAGAATTCTGTACTGAAGAAAATATACAAAATGAAGATGGGAAAAAAAAAGAGAAGTAATGAAGGAAAGATCTGTGGGAGAATAGTCTATAGCTTGTTCGGGGGAAAAGAGACCTGGAGGAAGCTCTCTCTCTTCTCCCTGTGGCTCTCCGCCTCAAAGACTAGCAAGGGCCAATATGAGGGAAGTAACGATTTACGTTTACATATGTTATATTGGAATTTTAAAACTAAGTAAATGATATAATAAGCAACATAGGGTATACTATAAACTCCATGTCAACAAACAGTAGAAGGTGTTCGGACCTAGGTTCGTGTTCCAGACACGTGCTGTCCCCTGACCTCATTCTCGGAGTTTCCAATTCCCCAACCTTAGACCCTTAGGTCCTTCAAAATGGACGGGTATGTGAGATTATTCGGTATTTTGGGACCATGCTAATGGATATTCAAAGCCTCTCAGGTGGAATTAGACGTTTCGCTTTCCAAAAGCTCGCTGCATTGGCAGTCGAGGTGCCTGCCAATGGATCGGAGCTTGCTCGCCTCGCGGAGCAGTCTCAGTCGACTTCCGAGCCTGATGGTGGTGCTCTGAATGGAGTCTTGAGACAACAGGCTCCAACATCGCAGGTTCCGATGGTGTGTTTCTTTATCGGTGCCGAAGCAGTGCACTGTGTGCGGGCTAACTTTCGCAGGGAATCCGCGAACTAGATGTCCTCCTGGCCCTCTGCAAGGCGGCCTCCTCAGTGCACGATCCAGAAAATGCTGCCCAATTGGCATTACAACTCTCTCGATACCTGCCAGAATCCCACAGCCAGCTATTTCGGTCCTCGCCCTTCCTCCATAGTATAAAGCCGTCGCCTTGGGAGACTCTTACGAGCAACCTGGCTCTCGCGCTTTTGTCGTTGGGAACTAAGTATCCAAACCTGCGACAGACTGCACTTGACGCTGTGCATGGATATTTGAATAACTGCGCCGAGGCTATCAATGCGGTCACACCTTTCCAATACTCTAGATCTGAGGCGGGGCGACAGGGCGTTATACAAGAATCTGTTGCCGTTTTGTCAATCGCCGTTTCACTTGTTGGATTTATGGAAGCCTCCGCGGACTACACTGCTATCTGGCATGCAAGCGAGAAGTTACACATTGTCGATCTCTTGCGTGCGATGCTGTCCGAGCCTTTCCTAATCGCAGTTGAGACGGCTTCGTCCACTCTCCGCAATGCAAACGTCGCGGAGCATGCTTTCAAAGACTGGAGAAAATACACCCGTCGCTATGCTGCTCATGGTCGCCCATTAGGTGCTATGCTTGTGCAAGAAGGCTATATGCGCTTTGTGAAATCATGCGCAGCCTCTCTGATCGGGTTCCAACACCTGACCGATGAGCAGCTCTTGGATGACTACATGACTGGTGTTGGTATTGCCAAGAGCTATGATGAAGCGGATATCTCTCTGGTCGAGCGCGTCACGGATATCATTAGTGAGGAAATTCACTTGCTAGAGGATGGCTCCGACTACCTGCAAGTCGGGTCTCCTTGGCAGCAACACCTTGCCTTCTCTGTTAAGGGACATGCCCTGGTAGGCTTCCTTCACTGTGTGATTCTTGGCGAAGATGCAACCAACAACGAAGTACTGCTATCCTGGCTCGAGGACACATTGCTTGACTCCCAGCAGATGTCAAGCGTGGAGCTGTCTGTGACGGTTTTGAAGTGTACAGCAATTCTTGCAAGAATGTCTCCAAATGGTGCGTCTATTGGAAGACGCTGCCTTTTGAGATTTTTGGCCCAGGGCGGTGTCTCGGCTCGTTCCACCGTTGCCGTCGCTTCTCGTTGCCTTGCCCAGATCCTGACTATTCTTTCCGAGGACGCTGTTATTACTACCCTTTATTCACTTGGCAATGCGCTAAGCCCGAGCACGAATGTGGATCAATCTAGCCAAGACCAACTCATTGGGGATCACACCGGGCCCGGGATGAACCTCGAGGCGTACCCAAAAAATGCAAGCCAGACTTCACTCTCGGCAACTGGCGAAGATGACACTACCACCCACAGGAATGTCATTCATGCTATCGTGACGGTTGCAACTAATTGCAACGACGACAAAATTAGTGCATTGGCCCAGTCTATGCTTCTCCAAAAGATTGGCAAGATCAATGTCGCAGTTGATGCCTTTATCATCCAGGAAACTGCTGTTCTTGCCTTGAGCGGTGGACAAGCCGAGTTTCAGCTTCTGTTGAAGTTCTATGCGCGTATCTACCTTGATGGCGTCAATAAAGGACTGAACACCATCTCTGATGCTGTTCAATGTGCCATGGCTTACCTCTCGATTACTTTGGATCAAAGTTCACCGCTCCACAGGCTTTATTTGGTTCATTTGTTGGAAAGCATTATAAACAAGGGTGATGTGCCGGACTTCGAGTATGAGCGGCACAAGGAAATCATTTTTGCCGCGGATGATATCACCCCCCTCTTGAAACCGCTAGCTCTGCTCGTGTCTTCCAATGGCTGTTCTACCGGAGATTCCCGGTCAGCCTTTGAGTATGATGAAGCCATTCTGACTCTGTTCCGAGATGCTTGGTTCAATATCGCCATCCATGGAATATCCCTAAGCTCTAGTGTCGCCCAACGGCAATACAAGGAACTCCGCCTTCTCGCGCATCATTCTCCCCCTTTGGTTGCTGAGAACCACATGGACTCTCTGGAGAGCGATGTGGAATTGAACACGGTGCTCAGACGCGGGATGGGGCTTCAGCGAGGCATGGAACAGAAGAGAGCTTTGATTTCTGAACTCCCTGGCCGAGAATCTGATATCAAGAGATTGGACTATTCAAGGGCAGTGTTTCTTAACGCTGTAGTCTTGGTCGAGAGCCTCCGTGCCTCCTCAGGGGACCCTACCAAGACGCTCAGTTATTTTCTCGACCCAGCCTTGGCCACTCCGGAGATGCTTGTGTGCATGAATGCTGTTGCAGACAAAGCGGTAACTTGTTATCTGTCTCTCACACTGTCCGGGGAGCACGATGACTTTTCGACCCCTTACCTGTCTAAGCAGCTTGCCGGATTCCTGGTGGCTTGCTGTCATCGTATTGAGAGGGTTCAAAGTATTGCGATGCAGTGTGCCGACAGGATCATTCGTGAATGCCCTTCTGCCTTGTGCGAAAAGCATTCGCTCTTTGCTTTGCTTGAGATCCTGACCGTCATGTGGTCTTCCTGTCTTCAAGGTGAACTCGATGAGTTTGAGTGGAAGCCGTCCTTAGTGTCTCCCATGGGCATTGTCAAGGTCGAATTGCCCGACAACTACGCGTTAAGAAGGGCGACTCTGAATCGGTTCCACGAACGGGCCAGGACCTGGGTGACAACCGTCTTGAACATTGCCCCATTAGATATCAAAGGGTTACTCCAGACCTATCTTTCCGAATACGACGATGACGGTGGCTATGGGCACGTCTCGATGGGACGTTCATTCGCTCTCGAAATGGGCTCCCTTATCCCACAAAGTGACCCACGGCTTGGATCGATCGATGGCTACGGAGGCAGCGACTTCAATGTCGCGTCTGATTTCATGGCATTATACACGACACGCCAGAAGTACCGACGTCCAGACATGTCTACTCTCGGTGGCCTAGAGGGGAATATTTATAACGTCTATGTTGAACAGCCTCGCGTGACTGTTCTGTCTGAGTCTGCCGATTCTTTGGAAGAGGCCCTCTCTCGTCTATATGGACGGAGCCTTGCTGGCGAGGATATTCCCCTTATAGAAGTTAGAGATGTCCTTCGGCAGGCCGCGGGACTTATTTGCAGCAGCAGCAAACCACGACTCTCCGTTGTTCACTACTTGGTTGCTTTACCTTTCCAGGTTTTCACCAAAGAGACAATCAAGCTTGGTGTATCTCTCTGGCTTGGGGTTATTCACGAGAACCCAAGCACCGAGCCACGAATCCTATGCGAGGTGATTGAGGCTTGGGAGAGAAGCATGAAGCGCCGTAAAGGATTGTTCGATCCTTCCTTTGAATACCTTGACCCACTTCATACTAAGATTGAACTTTTGCCAACTGACAAGGATCTTATGCTTCGCATGCAGCAAAAAGCTCAAGACACTCTCTCGCCGCACCTGCGAGTGCTACATTTCTTCGAGTCTCATTTCAATGCCATCCGCCTAGGAAATCTGCAGGATCAACAGCTGTTTTGTCGCTTGATTGGCAGTACGACTGTCGGACTTTCCAAGACCGAGGGCCACCCATTGGCAAGAGAAATTCATTTCCGCATTGTGCTCCTTGGTCTCAAGGTCCTGAGGCATCTCAGCCCCCGAAACAGCAGCGCATGTTGGAAACTCAAGGATCAGATTCTGTCTGCTGCCTTGAGTTGGTTTAAGCACCCTCCAAGGTGGTCATTCGGGGGCAATCGGCTACAGATTAAGGCAGAGGACAGAATTCTTAGCGAGGTGACCGCGACTTTACGAGCCGTTGCCGGGATCGCTGCCAATGCGCAAGGGTCATGCAAGTCTCTGCAGGCCAAACAAGACCTGCTTCAGATCCTCGTGGAGAACGAACGATCCCGCCTTCGAGTTTGGCTCTTCCCCCTGGACCCGGAGCGAAAGCACCACATCCCTTCCATTGGTGGCAGGAATGCCGATGACGGCCCTATATCTTTACTTCGGCTTGCCTGGGCAGAAAATGCAGGGTTGGCTATTCAGATGGCTACCCGGTTCCCGTCACCCAAAATGCAGGCTGATGTTAGATCATTGATACTCAATTTCCCGGAGAATGTCATTGAAGAGCCAAGCGCTCTGGAGATCATGTTTGACAATTGTCTGCCCACTGATGTCGGTTCCCAGTTGAAATACATGCTATACTGGGCTCCCGTGACTCCTACGGAGGCTATCACGTACTTCATGCCCGCTTACGGCAACCATCCTTACATTTTGCAGTACGCCATGCGAGCGTTGGAGAGCTATTCGATGGACGTTCGGTTCTACTTTGTGCCACAGCTCATTCAAGCCCTTCGCTTCGATGCTCTGGGTTACGTAGACCGCTACATCCTCGAAACAGCCAAGTTGTCTCAGCTGTTTGCCCACCAAGTTATTTGGAACATGAAGGCCAACTCCTTCAAGGACGAGGATTCTCAGATCGTAAGTTGATATTCTTAAAGGTTTGATCACCGTTAGCTAACATCCAGCTTTAACAGCCGGACCCTATCAAAGATACGCTCGACCGTTTCCTAGATAACTTGATCTCAAGCTTCTCGGACGAGGAGCGTGCGTTCTATGAAAGAGAGTTCTCGTTCTTCAATGAAGTTACGGGCGTCTCCGGAAAACTTCGCCCCTATATCAAGAGGAGTAAGCCCGAGAAGAGGGAGAAGATTGAGGAAGAGTTGCGTAAGATCAAGGTGGAAGTTGGAGTATACCTTCCCAGCAATCCTGACGGTGTAGTTGTTGGTATCGACCGGAAGTCTGGTAAGCCCTTGCAAAGTCATGCAAAAGCGCCATATATGGCGACGTTTCGCATCCAGAAGACAAGACCACGATTGATTGAAAAGACCGAGGCCAGCGCTGGTGACCACCACCACCAACGCCAATTGACGAATCATTCCGAGCCTGAGCATGAGACATATGAAGTATGGCAGTCGGCTATCTTCAAGGTCGGTGACGACTGTCGCCAGGACATGCTTGCACTGCAAATGATTGCGGCCTTCAGGAGCATCTTCACCAGTGTTGGTCTAGACGTTTGGGTCTACCCTTACCGGGTGACTTCGACAGCGCCTGGCTGTGGTGTGATTGATGTGCTTCCTAACTCCATTTCCCGCGACATGCTCGGCCGCGAGGCCGTCAACGGGCTATATGACTACTTCGTGTCGAAATACGGGGGCGAGGACTCGATCCGATTCCAAGAAGCGCGCACCAACTTCGTCAAGAGCATGGCCGCCTACTCAGTCATCTCTTACCTGCTGCAATTCAAGGACCGACACAACGGAAACATCATGATCGACGATGCCGGCCATATCATCCACATTGACTTCGGATTCTGCTTTGATATTGCGCCTGGTGGAGTGCGATTCGAGCGCGCGCCGTTCAAGTTGACCTCGGAAATGGTCGCCGTCATGAGTGGAACCCATGACCCAGCCCACCACCAGGGCGGCAACTCGGGCATCAACTTGCCAGGCAGCTCCCACAACCCGACCAACACGCAGGCATACCGGTGGTTCGAGTCGTTGGTAGTGAAGGCATTTCTTACATCTCGCCCTTATAGCACGAAGCTGGCTCACATTGTCTCCCTCATGCTTGACAGTGGTCTTCCGTGCTTCAAGCCCGAGACTCTGAAGAACTTCCGTGACCGGTTTGTGTTGGACAAGAGCGAGCGCGATGCGGCCGAGTACATGCGAGAACTTGTGCGGAAGTCGTACATGAGCGTGTCTACCAAGGGTTATGATCAGTTCCAACTGATGACCAACGGTATTCCTTACTGAGACGGTTATGCAGATGTGCAACGCTTATACACAGGTCATTTTCTGTATTTAATTTGCATTTTTGGATATCATCTTTATACTTCCGTATCTATTCACGTAGAATCCTAAGATAAGCCCAATGATTCCTCTTGTCTTGTCGTTCTCGACAGAAAAAGTGTGGTTGACGTCACCACTTCGTCGTTGCCACATCGGACAATATACCGCAGACAGGTCTGGTTTATTATAAAGATGATTTGTATGAAAATAGGATGAAATAGACGACTTCTGATGGGAACGCGGTCGTAAATCCGTCATATATCGATACCTGACATCAACAATGATCGTGGTATGTTACATATATAGCATATATAGCATACACCTCAATTGACCTCGGGGGTGGCGCATCCAATGCATGACGATCTGCATCTTACTAGATCCGAGAACCGTTCCGGAAGTGGCAATATGACGATGCGAAGACACTTGACCTAGGCTAGGTCTTTATAACGTACAAGAGAGCCTTGGAAACAGCCCAATTTCCGGGCCTCAACCAACCCAAGCCTGGATTAACACATGAAATTGCATATTCTACATATTGTATACACCTCCAATCTCCCATCTCCAGGATGAAAATCCCATTCCTCAACAAGCTCAGCGGTGGAGGGACAGCGCCCAAGTCCCCGCCATTGACGGACTTATCGGGGGAGTCTGCGATATCAGATCGCGAGAAGAGAGGCAGCAACCTGGACGAGTCGCATGTGCCATGGGTGACATGGAGGTCTCTGTTGCTAGGCGCGTTTGTCTCGATTGGTGGTATCATTTTTGGATATGATACTGGCCAGATCTCGGGCTTTTTAGAGATGCAGAACTTCAAGCAGCGGTTTGCACAGCTGAAGCCTGACGGGTCGTATAAATTTAGCAATGTCCGGTCTGGATTGATTGTTTCCATGGTGAGTGGATATCGTTGCCTGTCTCTAAACGACGAAGTCGAAAGAAGAATGTGTTTGTGAATGAGAGAAAATCTAACGCGTTTCCAGCTCTCCATTGGTACATTGATAGGAGCTCTCCTCGCCGGACCATTGACCGACCGAATTGGCCGAAAATGGTCCATCTTCTTCTGGTGCATCATCCTCCATATCGGACTGATCATCCAGATCTCCTCGCCGTCAGGAAAATGGTACCAGTTCATGATGGGACGTTTCGTAACCGGATTCGGCGTGGGAGCCTGCTCACTGCTGGTGCCCATGTACCAGGGTGAGATTGCACCACGACACATCCGAGGAGCGATGGTATGGTAAGTAATAATCCAACACTCAGCATTGCAATATACCCACCATAGCCCTAACACAACCCCAGCTCCTACCAATTATTCGTAACACTGGGCATCTTCGTCGCATACTGCATCAACTTCGGCACAGAGCATATTGCAAACACCGCCTCGTGGCGAATCCCACTTGGAATCACCTTCCTATGGGGCCTCGTCCTTGGAATCGGCATCCTCTTCTTCCCGGAGAGTCCTCGCTACGACTACCGACATGGCCGTGTGGACGTCGCCCGACGTACCATGTCGAAGCTGTATGGCATTCCTGAAAACCACCGGGTGATCGTGCATGAGATTGCGGAGATCCAGGAACAGCTGGATGCCGAGAAGGGGGCCGGAGGTGGCATCCGCGGTTGGATTGAGATGTTCCAGGCGCCGCGCATGGCGTACCGCATCGTACTTGGTGTTGTGCTCCAAGCTCTTCAGCAGCTGACGGGTGCCAACTACTTTTTCTACTATGTGCGTGTTTCTTTCCAACAGTAACGCAGTACACCTCGAGCTTGGCTGATATGTACCTAGGGAACGGTGATCTTCAACGGGGCAGGGATCGATAACACGTACGTGACCCAGATGATCCTGGGTGGAGTGAATTTCGGTACCACATTTGGCGGACTATACGTGATCGAGCACTTTGGACGACGCAAGTCTCTAATCGCAGGCGGGATCTGGATGTTCATCTGCTTTATGATATTTGCGTCCGTGGGCCACTTCTCGCTTGACATTAATACGCCGCGTAACACGCCCGCAGCGGGCAAAGCGATGGTTGTATTTGCTTGTCTGTTCATCACTGGGTTTGCCATGACATGGGGGCCGATGGTGTGGGCGATTGTGGCCGAGCTGTACCCATCGCGATACCGGGCGCGGGCTATGGCGATGGCGACTGCGTCGAACTGGCTGTGGAATTTCCTGATTGGATTCTTCACGCCATTTATCACTGGCGATATTGACTTTGCATACGGGTATGTGTTTGCCGGGTGTCTGTTCTTCGCGGTGATTATTGTATACTTCTTTGTTATCGAGGGTAAGGATAAGACGCTCGAGGAGATGGATATGATGTATGTTATGCGTGTGCCGCCGTGGAAGAGCAGCAAGTGGAAGCCACCGGAGCCGGAGAATCGGCTCACGACTGATCAGCTCATGGATCGAAAAGTTGCGAAGAAGTATACCAAGGAAGAGCAGAGCGCGGAGAGCAGGAAGCAGACGGAGGGGGTGCCTGGACACTCACATGCTGAGACTGCTGAGACTGCGGATGATGCTGGGACTGGACCGTCGCATTTCTCTTGAGGGTCTGACCTTGGGTGACATTGGACGATCTTGGTGTGACACGGAGAGTTGAAGTGGTGAAGCGGGGAGCTGTATATGGACCGAAGGGGGGAGGGAAGTCTGTGTGATATTGGGGGGTAACGAACATACTTCCAGTGTATACTGAAAATAACAGAGATATAGAGTACTTCAAAATGCAATTTATTAGTCCAATAACCAGTGACCAGTGGGTGTCAATTTGGGTAGTCATATAAGAATAAAATCATCCGCATCACCAGGATGGGATGGGTAAGGAAAAAGGGCTCAGAAACATATGAAAACGCCGGTCCCAGGGCTGAAAAAAAGGACACAATTGATGATCCTCCATGAATCGTCTTGATACAGATTCCTCCTATTTGCAGAAAGAGAAAAGAGTTGGAAGACATATCGAGAGAATGGAAACCCAGGATCGATACAAGTCCGTTGAGACTTTTGGCGATGAATGCAGAAAAAGTAAAAGTAAAGAAGAAGAAGAAGCCAGGGAGGCCCAGGAGCATCAATCATGATATACTTCCTTCGAAAAGTGACTGAGAACTAATCGCTAATCCATAAAGTCACCTCTCAAGATCTTCTCCTGGAAGAAATCCGGCTTATTCTGCTTAGGCTGACGGGGCATTTCCCGGCTAGGTTGCTCCATAGATGCGATGGAGGCAGCGCGCTGGTGGTGACCGCTTGAACGTTGGGCTGCTTGCGGGGAGATGGGGCCGCCGAGGGAAGGGGCACGCTCGGCACGAGCGCGGAGGGCCTCTGACCAGTTAAAGCCTTCGCCTAAGGGTCGGCGCGATGCGTTAGATCTCTCATTCTGAGGAGAGGTTGAAGTACTTGCGGAAGATCGGGTAGTAAGGATGGCTGAACCAGCCGGAGGGGAACGGGGCTGGCCAACGGCAGACGGAGGGGGGTAGTTTCTACCATTGCCTATGCTTCCTGCGCGAGCGTCACGCAGGGCCTGTGCACCAAAGGAGACGCGTCTCCCGAATTGCGAGTTGGGCGAGGTTCCTGTTCCTTGCTCGTCCTCGAGAGCATCTTCAGCCGGGACGTTGGAGCCTATTGAACTGGATAGGCTGCCTCGACGGAAGTTACGGTTACCACCAAAAGGGGATGCCTGGGTTGGAGAACCGGAGAGGCCTAGCGTGGTGATTGACAGCCGACGCTGGTTGGATTGCTGGTTTGCACCCTGGGTATTGGATGGGTTGCTTGGTTTGGAGAAGATGTCGGCGATGGAACCACGACGTCGACGGTTATCCGTATTCGGGACCGAGATGGGGGAGGTGGGATCGTTGGACATTGTCAGATGAAGGAGGGTCTGAACTGAGAGCAGGAGAATGCGGACGGACTAGCCGCCCTTCTCATAGAATAGAGGATTGGGGAATAGAGCAAGATCAAAGTGACGAGATTGGGTCTCAGCACTTAGAAGGAAAGAGGGGGAGGGTGGTATGATTGGTACGATGGTGGGGGGATGTTGATTTGATGAAAGATTGAAAGATTGAAAGGATTCAGATGTCAGACGAAATGAAAGAGGTGTCTAGAGAAAGAGTTAGAAGAAGGAGGAAAAGGTAGAAGAGGGAGAGAGGGGAAATATACCCGTTCACCGAAGAGCAAGAAGAGAGCTAAGCATCACATTATCTGGGGAAAGTGGCGCTAAGTGGAGAGTGGTGATGTCGATGGGCTGACTCAGCATTCCGGTTTGGGTTCCAAGGTTGTTATTATTGGTCTATTGGTCTATTAGTCTATTAATCGATCAGTCAGTTTATTGGCTGTTTGATTTAGTTTATTGTAATTGGGTTACTAGTCTACTCGAGACTGGAATGGCATAAGGTTATATAAGACTATATATATGTACTAGGGTAGGATATATAGGATATAATCATGGTGACTTCATAGTATATAACACAGCAATAGGTAGGTTTACAGAGGGTATCAGAATAACAAAGCTAATCCCTGCAGAAAAAGAAGGGAAAAGCATTGTTCGTGGCTCAAAAAGTAAAATAAATATGGACGTACATCGTGTATTGCTCGTCTCCCGTAAAAATGTTATGTCCCCACCTGGAAGGAATCCCCCCTGTCAATGTCTGCCATCATAGGCCAGAAAAACAGGCTATTGAGAACCACACAAAGACAGAGCAGATAGATCATCCCGAAACGTCAGGAAACCAAGCTCAAGGCAAATGAAACAACTGAATCAGCTTACGGCCGATCGTCGGCTCAATTTCAGTGCCATCACGAGCGATTTTGATTTCCCGATTCGCATTCCATGGGTTACGGAGGCCACGAGTGCGTTGAAAGGGCACCCGCTCCGTCGAAATCCATTGAATGCGGAACGGTTTACCAAAGGTTTGACTTTCTTCCGGATCCTCGGGCTCGATGCTCTTCTCGCTGGCGTCGTCGTCCTCATCTTCCGACGACTCAACTTCCCAGAAGATAGTACCACGAACTGAATCATCGATGATTCGGCCTTGCGGTGCTGTCGAGGTCGCCGCTGTGATTGTCACGTCGAGCTCCTCGGGCCCGGGCGGGGGTTCGGGCCGGGATGGCATCTCCAAGGCGAGCTCTTCGTCGTCGCTGATCGCCGACATCATACGCGCGTATCCAAAATACTCCCCAGATTTGTTGGCGGAGAAAATTAGATAGACGTAATCGGTGGTCTGGGCGACGCTCAGTTTCAGTCATTGTTGTACGGTATATAGGTCTATACTCACCTCGAAAGCCTGATTCATCGCCGCCTCGTTGTGCGACTGCGTAGCCCAAATGCCACTCTGCTTGCTCAGCTCGAGATCCTCCACCGTCAAGCTTTTGACAATAAAGTACCGATCTACCAGCCTGGCTGGGGGCGGATAGTTCCCCGTAACAGGCGCTGCCGAGCCGAGCTCCGGTGTGATCGAATGGTCCTCACCTCGGTCCGCAGCTGTGGCAGCAGTCGTAGCCGTAGCCGTAGCCGTCGCAATTTCCTCCAAGCGTGGTGGGAGGGCATGATCTACGTAACCTGCCACACCTACAGATCCGGAGCCCGGAGCAGTGGAACCCTTTCGCAGGCGGCAGACAACACGTACGCCCTGGAATCGAGAGTCATGGAATCTCGCCAACGCCGCGACACAGGCGGCAGCCGACTTGTAGTTCACGAACGCACAATTACTCTTGGAGATCAGGAACACACTTTCGATGTCGTTTGTTGCATCCTGTGAGAAGTGATCCTTGAGATCTACGACACTGGCCCCAGGAGGGAGATTTCCAACCCACAGCGCGTGGCCGGATTGCTTTGGCTTTCGGGGTGGTCCTCGTGGGATACTCGAAGCGGTCGGGGTTGGCTGCGAAGGGGAGTTATTGTCTTTAGATGAGCTGCAGGTCAGTGACGGTTCCAAAGTGAAAGGTCTGAGAGGAAAGAAAAAGGCTCACCGGAGACGAGCGGTTGGGGTTGGGGCCGGACTAATTTCATGGGATTCGATCCATCCACGATGGTCTTTGAAACATCGTATTCCAGATCCACTCGTTTATCGGTTTCTTTGCGCAAAGGCCCTGGTTTCGAGGGCGAGCTCGTGTTAGTACGGACTGGAGACGTAGCCTGGGGGATTTGGCCGGCAGGAGGCACTCCATAAGGGACGCCGTATGGCGAATGAGGGTAATAGCCCGAGCCATATGGAGATATTTGCCCGGGACTGAGGTTTTGCGTGTTTTGCATTTGGGTTCCATGTGGCTGGTAATGAGTTCCATGTTGGGGGCCTGGGTAATGAGGGATCGCATACGGCGGATAAGCTGGGTAAGGCATGCTGTACGCCATCCCTCCGGAGTTGTGTCCATACGGAGCCATTGGCATGGGATACATCATTCCTTGCCCATGGACTGCTGGGTACGGATGCATCGGCTGATGATTATAGCCTTGTGAATGATGGCCTGGGAGGGAGTATCCCATGCCCATGTTTAAGGGAGTAGGGGCGGTTCCATATCGAGCTTCTGCGACGCTGGGATGGTGTCTGACATTGGGAGGCGCTGAAGCAGGAGGTGCACCTGAGAAGAGATTTAGTCAATGGACAACGGTTGGACAGATGTTGAAAAGAAAGAAGACCAACCCTGTTCTGATATCGGGGCTGTCCCGTCGGCTGTCTTGTCTGAAGGAACATTGCCCATGGGGGCCGTTGATGGAACTTCCAATTGGTAAACTTTTTGGAACTACAAAGACTTCAGTGTCTGTAGAAGAATAGACACCTTAAGATATTCCTTACCTATAAGTCAAGTAGCCCGAGGCCACTGGGTTCTATGAGAAATCCCAAATCCCACAGATGCAAGACTTCCCTAAGCGATAGAAATGAAAGGAATAGAAAGGAATAGAACAGAACAGTGTAGAAGAGGGGAAAGGATCAGATCCCGAAGGGTAAAAAAGCCCAAGCTATACAAGTTAGTCTTGATCGACAAGAAAATATAAGAGACAAAGAAGGTGTGTGTGAGAGATGGAAATTGAAAGGGGAGAGAAAAAGAGAAAAAGCACACAACACGCACTAACCCCCCCTCCATAAACCCAGCTCACAAAACAGAAGGTGGGACGATGAGATATAAAGGGATTCTAGAGAAACAGCCTGGAAAGTGGGTTAGGAGAGATAGGGGAAGCTCGAGGACTAACTGGAGCTAAGATATGCCCCAGAGGAAGAAGTGCTAGAAAGAGGGAAAAATACCAGATCAAGTAGAGAACATGAAATGCCCCAAAAGTTGACCTACCTAGTACTTTTGTTTCAAGCGTTGTGTTACTTGATGGTCTAGACAAGAGGGGCAGGAAATGAGAGCAAAAGAACCGAGGGAGGCTGGTGAAAGTTGTGGGGGACAACAAAGAAAGATAGGCTGTGTAGATATACAGAGTAGGGCAGAAAAAGATGCCCAAAGGGAGAGAGGGTAAATAGTGTATGGAAATAAGGAAGCTGACGATGTCGAAGATCCTCTATTAATGGGGCCCCGGTGTTTAGTGGGAATTGAAGCCAATCAACTCTCTTGGCAGCAGACTGTGGCTGGGTATGTCAATGGCTTTGGAGTACTCATATACTCCGTAAAGAAAATAATATCAGAAAAGAAAAGAAAATAAGAAGGATGGGTTCGGATTGCATACTCCGTACTGTATGTTGCATGCAGTATGGAGACAGTGTCGAGTAAAAGCATAGATGCCACCAGCTCGAATAATAAGAGACTAGGGATGATCGATGAAAATAATTCTGAGTATCGTGTCATTCGTGCAGATGTGCCGCATCGCTGCGCAGATCAAACATTGTATTTTTCTCTTTTTCCTTTTTTTTTCGTTCTGCGATGAGGATCTGAGCGGGGCTAGAAGGATCGTCGCGATTGGGGTACCTAGATATTATTATGGAAAAGAAAATAAAGAGACTTGCACACCCGAGGAGCCTCTTCGAGCCTGGACCAAGTCAGATGCCGAACAGGTTTGCCGCCAGGGGGAAAGTGTCGAAAAAGCAAACCCCGTCAGACCGGTACGTGCAATGGAAGGCTCCATGCAGCACGGTACAACGGTCTGTATATTATACAGGCGTAATGACAGAAGGCGTTAGATCCGGGCCTTATACCCGCAAGGGGAAGTCATAGGCCGAGTTATTCTGGATACACTCCCACTAGGCTCGATCATTCATGGATGATCCCACCAATTGTGTATGGATCTCGGTTTCAATGGGACTTTTCAAAAGCCTCAAGACGTGCATATCGGAAGTACAATGCTGTATATTGTAGTATGTCGAGCCCAATCCCATTCAGAGGCAAAGGGACATCGTGTGCTACTGTATAGTGTGACGGAGCACAATTGTCTGATCCTAGGCCACGGTAGGAACTAGAAGAGCCTCGACAATATGTGTACTTTAGAGGTAGTATTGACCTCTGGCCTCTAGCGTGCTGTTCCAAGAGTATATGCCGTGGGTGCGTTGTCCCGTTGAGTGGGGATCAAATGGAGCTTGATGAGAAAAGGGAAGACATAAATCCATGATCTGAACAAAAGTGATGACAGAAAAGAGCCCATTGGGAAAAAAGGACGGAGATAGAAAAAGACAGAAAAGGCGAAAAGAGACCAAAAATGAAGTGAAGTTGGATCCACTCGATTGATTCGGCTTCTCAGCCCAGCCAATCAGAGGTGGGGACTACATTACCTACATACAAACATAGGGACTATAGTTATACATATCCACCTTGAAAAGAGATAGAATATTATTCCCTGGAAATAACATGTCTGCCTACTATACAATATACTGCGAAAAGAAGGCATATATCCCGGGGTCCACTGCAACAATGTGGCTTTGTATCAAACCAATCAGAGATATCAGAAACAGCCATGACCCTGGAGGCATTTAGGCATTCAGCCTTGGATTCCACCTGGATATACTGTCTCCAGTGTAGTAAGAGTGTAATAACCGGAGAGTGCTACATTCCTACTATATACATCGATATAGCGCTCTTAGTACAGATAGATAGGAAATAAATATGGGTTCATGCTCTGCTGTTATTTGGTAGCACATACGTTGTACATTGTATACGTTGAAGGTATGGTATGTTATGATTTTGTTCATTGGCCGTCGACTCCCGGGCTATTTCTCCGAATCAGCTGACTAGTGCACTTATCAGTCGAAATTGACATATTCTCCAATTCATACTAACACAATGTATAGTTATTGTACATTGCATTGCATATTGCATATTCAACGAATCCACTCGCAACATTCCCCTGTGACTCATATCCTTTGCTATTCCTATCCTCTCTGATGAAGTTATACTCCAATTGAACTATAACCTACAAACGTAGAGATTTCCCAAGAAGGATAGGACTAGCTATCCTATCTACTATCTACAAGGTAAAATATAGTACAATTCAATTTCAATGATACATATGTATATATGGATGACAGTGGCACTGACGCACATTTAATATCAGTAAGATTCATCTTTCAAAAGGGTATTCCAGCGCTTTCGATGCATAAGAAATAGCCAAGTCTTGACGATTGAGAATCGGCGATCGGTCCAACGTAAGTGGTCGTTTCTTCTCGAAGCGTCTTCCCCAGCGGGACCAGAGACGCCACATATCCATGGATGGATACCTTAGGCGTCACTCTGGATACCCTGACGTCATGGATCTTCCCCACATCTCCACTCGTCCCTGAGTCCACTGACTTTCTATATTCCAAGACTCTGAGAGGATCATGAGCTCTATTGTGGATGCCATGCGGATTTCGATGGGAAATCGTGTGGCTGGCCCCTATACCACTACAATATACATGACCCCCCAATCATCGCCGAGATCCGCTGGTCTCCATTATTGCGTTTGTATACAATGGATCGACCCTTCACAGCCGCCCACGTCTCCATATATCCATATCCGTACTGTACGCTGTATGTTGTAAGTGGTTCTACTTTCATCTAGAGAACTGCAGGTCTTACCATCCTCGGCCACCGCTAGACGCCACAGCCCCATGGCTTTGCAGTTCTAGCTCGATGATCGTTGGGATTATCGTCAGCTGGTCGGGTCAGTGGGGAGGCGTGAGAGCGTTGGTATTGCCACTGTTAGGCCACATTCGTTCTTGTACAAGATACAGTATCCAGATTGGTGGAGAATGTCGGTGGGACAGGAAAGTGGATGGCGAGATGAGCCGAAGAAAAGAAACAGCTATATGCCACAGAATATAACACAGGTAGATGACCGTTTAAGAACTTCATTCCCCCACGGTCACCATTAATTACTGCAATAGTTCCCAGGTCCCGCAAAGCTCAATAAGTACAAGTCACTCAGAACGGAGAGACACCATCAGAGCACAACTACATAGGATATAAAACAGAATCATCAGAACGCAGGGCAAAGGCAACAGAACCGACCCATATTTGAATTTGTCCTACAAGACAATAAAAAATGAAAGTGGAAGAGCCACCATCCAAAAGCAGGATTGATATGCTAGTATCAAGAATTGACACAGAAGAAGTGAAAAGAAAGAAATCACCGCCTGGCCCTCATAGAAGTCAGAACCAAGAGCGAAAAAGAAATATTCTTGACCAGAAACAGAAAGCAAAGAGGGAAAATGAAAAAAAAAGTCATCAGAGGGGAATTTTCATACGGAATCTCATTAAACACTGATATAATTACGATTATGGGGCGGCGCTGATGTGCTAGACGGGGGATATAGACAAGATGAAGCGCGGGAGAAGCCCTTTATCGATCAATTCCAAGTGAAGCCACTTTCCCCGCAAAACGGGCGCCAGCGCTTCCTCTTTTGGAGAGCTTCTCTCTGTCTTTGTCTCTGCTTTCTGCGAGAGTTGGAGTGTTTGACGAAGAGGAAGATTCCTTGCCGCGAATAGTTGGGAGCGAACCCAGCGTATCGTTTGCGGGGGACTTTCCACCTAGCGGCGGCGGAGGCACGCTGAAGCCGGATGAGCGGGCGGTCCGTTGGCTGAGGTAGAGCTTGGCTGCAGGGGAGAGAGGAATGGAAGGGGGTTGTGGCGGGATCTCGGCACCGTTTTGGACTAGCAGCTCGGCGATAGGGAATGGGATGGCTTTTGCGCTAGACCTGGCAGCGAGAGTGGTCGGTGGGGCGCCTGGGGATGCAGGATCGGCCGCGGCGAGGGCTAGGAAGGTCGCATGAGTGCTGCGGGAGCGATCGGTTATGTTTACGTTGCCACGCAGAGCGAGGCCGTAGAGGACGCCTTGAATGTCGTTCTGTTTGATTGACGCGAGGAGTGTCTCATCAGGGGTCGCGAAGCGAGAACGCGGTGAAGGCAGATTCTCAACGTAGGCTCGATCAACATATTTGGCGGTGATGAATTTCAACCGCTGCTCTCGTGTAGAACTTCCGCTCGGCTTGAGAGTTTGGTCCAAGGTCGCCTCCCAAATCATGTTGCTGACGCGGTTGCCAATCTGCAAGAGAATCTCCACAATATCGTTCGAGAAGGAATGTACATCCAATGTGAGAGAGCGGATCTTGGATATATGCGTGCCCAGAGAGCGGTGGATTCCACTACATTCAATGCAAAGAACGATTCCGAGGTTGATGGACACCCATTCAACCTTGGACGATGATCCGCAGTCAGCACACCATTTGTTGCCTTGGTCCGCATCCCGTACAACCTGTAGCAGCTTTGCAGGGTTCTCTTCAAAGCTGTTGCTATCAGGACGGACATAGCCCGGGCGTGCACCGACTGTTGTTCGGCGAGTGACGCCAGAGTTGCTGCCTGAGCTAGAGGAGGAATAGGAGTGGTGGCCAGACACAGACGAGCTTTTTCCTGTTAGAACGGAACCAATATCCCGACTGGTCGGTGTGTCATTCCTAGATGCGGAGGCAGGTGGAGTCTCTTGGCCTTCGACTGCACTCTGCAGCGCGTTGTTGATAGATCTGATCCAATTTGACATGTCGTCCTCGGATGTGGCTTGGTAAATACGCTTGAACTGGGGCGTGATCACTTCGAAACAAAACCGTCGCTCCGCGTTTCGAGCTTCACGAACGGACGCCATGCGCAGGTCGATAGGGTCCATGTGTAGATCCAACTTTTGTTTCCAGTTGCTATACTCGGATAATTTTCCTTGGTCCAAGACAATCCAAAACCTGACAAAATTAGAAATTGGCCAACCATTCATGCGCTTGTACTTACTTGTGCCATGCCTGTTTGTTGATCCCCTTTGGGTCGATATGAGATCCCGGACGGGACAGTGCCCACAGGAGGCCTTCTTTCCGCTGTTGGCCGCTGGTTCGATCAGATCCAAGACTGTTCTGCTCCTCAAGATCTCGGATACCCTTGAAGCGATTCTGGCCCGCATTGCCAACCACCGTGGGGTTTGACGCAGGTGCACTGATCCCTGTGGCTGATGTAACCGATCCTGCATTTGCTTGAGATGAAATCGATGAGGTGTTGCTAATCACTCCTCGAAGCTGGGAGCCTGTGCTATCGGCCCTCCCAAGCTCAACCTCGGTAGAAGGTCCACCGTTGGAAGTTCCAGGCGGGATAGTAGGTACACTGGCCGTACCGACCACTACATCGGGCTCAAGATATGGGTTACTGCCATTTTCAAGAGCCCGGCGCTTCTCTTCGCGCTCTGTACGCTGGAATTGGAACTCCTTGTCGGCCTGGTCCACCTCGTGAATTAGGGCATCCAGCTGAGGGGTCATTCCTTCGACCTTTTTGGCGGCTGACAGGAAATTCTTGGCCTGGCAACTTGCATACTTGGTGAGATGCGAAAGAACCTCTTGCTCTTTGCGACCTCCGTGGAGATCTTGCATAAACGAGGAGTAATCAAATCGCCTCAGTTCGAAATTCCGCCGCTTGGCTTGATACTTTGAATCGCTCTCGGCACGCTTCTTCTCTTTCAGCGAATCCTGTCGCTGGCCCAAATACCGACTGACATATGCGTAATAGTCGCGGCTCTCTTCATCCCAGTCCTTCTTTTTGGCTTCTGCTTGTTTAATATCGTTATTATATAGCTTGACCAGTGGATCAATCACGAGTTTCTGAAGTTGCACCGTGTTAAGCTGCTCGTAGTTCAAAATCTGCCGAGCGATCTTCTCGAAGTAATGATCCAACGCGGGTTGAATAGCATTTGCATTGGAGGTGGACGCATCGTTCAATGAGGTTAGGAAGGCCTCCATGGCCTCATTGCAATTGGCTTGTGCTAGCTGCGCGCTCTCGGCTTTCTTGAGCACCTTTTTTATTTTGCTTCGCATGTTGCTTGTCTTCGACTCTAGCGCTTTCATGGTCGCCCGGAACAACGGTCCATCCTCCACTCCGCTCATCTCATCGCCTGCCCGCGAATGTGGGAGGTCCACCTTGGCTGGCGGTGGGGGAGGTGGCGCGGACGGCGGAGGAGGGGGCGGGAGAGACTTCTCCGCTGGCTCAGGCGGAATATTGGAGGGATTCTGATGGGTGGACTCCGCATCGCTATAGTGAGATGCAACAGATTGAGTTGATGAAATACGAGAGCGTGGGAAAACGGGTAACTCCAGGTTTGGCGATGAGATCTGAGGGCTCGGCAGAGGACGCATGGAGTTGTGCACCCAGAAGGAAAAATGGGCGAGGGTGTTGAGGCGGTTTGTCCGTTGGTCGTAATCCAAGAAGCTGCAGCTGTTGCGCCAGCCGCCGCCTTTGTCCTCTGTTACCTTCGGAGGCTTCCATCTCCATGACCATTCGAACGACACGGACGGGGTGCCCTCAGTAGAGTAATCTCCAATCAGCTGGACATTAGAGTTATTCTGAAGGTTAGGGTTCGCATGGAACTCTCTTGTGATCAGATTATCCAGTTCCTTCGAGTTGGATGCATGCGCGAACGTGAGGCCCGCGAGACTGGTGTCTGCCACCTCGGGCATAGTCGTTGAGACACCATTGACGGAGTTTGGAGCATTGCCGGTCTGTGTCTGACGAATTATAAAGGTGAAGTTGAAGATCAGCTCCTCGTCGTTCGACAGGCGTAGCATGAACGTCGGGATCGGAGCGGAGGAGGGTGTGTCGGGGTCCTGTTTTGAGAGGTCTGTTAGCCAGACGACCCGATGCATCTAGGCTATTGGGCACTCGCGTACCTGAATATATTCGATGGGAGTATCGTCGCCGGCATCGCGCTTGGCTATGAACCTCGCCGCAGGGAACGCGTTGGGGGATAGGGTCAAAAGACGACGTCGTGGGTTGCTTATCGTGACCGATGCGATCGAGACTATCGAAATTCCATCAGTAAATCGACAAGAGTTTCAGCGATATTTTAACGTACAGCGATTCTGATCCTTGAAAAACAAGTTCCCCGCATCGTCCAGGCGGCTGGCAACATTCCCCATGATGGCGGCAAAGGGATCAGGTCACGGCGCGAGAAAGGGACCGAAGCAGCGGGACCAATTGGCCATCGACGGTCTGCGAACCTGCAGTCGGATGGCCTTTGTATTGAAGCTTGCAAAGGAACCGAATAATCATTCAGTGAAGGTTGTCTAAGGGATGAGAGAGAGAGAGCTCAAAGGTCTGAAGGAGGGGGGCGAAAGTGATCGGATAAATGCGCAGGCAACCACCCCCATAATAGTGTCATTTAGTTTAAAGCTTCTTTTTTATTTTAATTTCTTCTATATTTGTATTTATATTTAGATGTGTAGATGTATATATGTATATAAATTAATTATCTTCGAATTTGGGCTTGTCTCAAGGGTAATATCTAAGGACAACATCGACGATATGTATGAACATAGCCTCACTTCTGACTCAAAATGCTATAAATACATCAAAACGTACCTGTTCAATATCAAATTTGTATTAATAGACTGTACAAAACAGCGAAAACAGCCTGGTATCAAAAATTATTCGTGAACATCGTGAGACTCGGTTCCCAAACCAGCGCGTGGTCCCCGAAACTTGAGAACGGAGAAAGAATTGTCAAGTCACGGGTCGACTTGTCCCATGACTGGGTTCAGTGGTGACTGCACCGGCCGAAACGGGACGCTCACGGCTAGGGAAGTACCGATGCTTGTGCTTGTGGCCATCGGGCTTATCATCCGCTTCTACCCACCCCATTACTTGTCCTCGTAAATCGCGCATCTCGTGGACTCGTCGAGAAAGATCTCCTCGTTGCTTGGGTTCGCAACTGCGCTCATTCAGCTCATCCTCGTCCGAGCTAGAGATTGACAGTGAGGACGCGCTGCTTTGCTGTAGGAAGGTAATGACATTGCCTGCGTTCTTCTTGAATTCGCGCTGCTCGTCCTTCAGATTTCCCATTCGTTCCGCATCGGCCTGGCAGTCCAGAGTGGTGATATGAAGACCGGGGAAGTTGGAGGACATGAATTCCTGCAGGAGTGGTAGCTTCTCCGCGTTGGGCCGGTAGGTTCCACTGTCGTTATCAATGAAGAGTTCGTAGTCCACTGGGTTGGTCGAGATAGGGATCCCTTCTTCGGTTTGGTCCAGGTGATCGCCCTCATTGTGGTCCTCATCTTCCTCCACGGGAAATTCGTCTGTAGGCACCGTGTTCGAGACCGCATTCTCTGTGCGCTCCGCACACCCTTCTGGGGAGTTACGGTGATTGCGATGCTTCCGCCGCCGAAGGAAGAATTCACCTGAGTACGCAATGTAGATAGACACATCACTGTGCATGGTGTGCTTGCTCAACATATCGATGCCAAATTCTTTGCCAGTCTCAGTGAATCGGAATTGTCCGTCCAACGTGAGCACGTAGGTGAAGATCCGTCCACCCTGGCCATAGTGCGCAAACTCCAAGAACTTCTGGGCAAGTTCACGGCAAGGCGTCTGGAAGGACCCATGCAAAGTAGTGCGATCGAAATTGTAGATGCGCTGGTGTTGGTGGTGGAGCGCTTTATGTAGGATACGCCCCCGTAGACTCTGTGCCTGGAACATTCCCGCTACGAATGGTTTGAACTCTACATAGCGATGGTATAGCTCTGCAGGAATGGGGCCCGTGAGTTGCATCTGAATAGCCTGGAAACTATTTGGGGTCAGTATATAAATAGCCCAGGGGGAACGGGAAGGAGGACACACTTGTAACGGCTAATGGACTTGCCACTGCCATCTTTGCTTTGAACCTGGTCCTTGATGCCAGCCAGCAGACCGATCAGAGGAGAAAAATGCTTAAACCAATGGTTGGGACCAATGGTGTACATCTGACCCCCCTCCGTGCCAGGAGTCTTGCCGAGGCATTCGATACTGACTACCAACCAAGACTCCTTGCGGTGACCAGTCGCAAATGCAGAGACATTAGTAAAGACATAGACGCGCTTGCTCCCAAAGCGCTTTTTAACCTTGAAGGATTTTCCCTTGAAACCTTCCCAGTCATCCGAGAGTGTAGGAACGTCGATGAAAGCGATTCCCAGCTTATCATCGTGATCCGCGGGGTCCTCGTCCATGAGATGACATTTCAACTGGAATCCCGAAGCGGGGACGTTTGCGACGATCCATTCGCATTCCCACCTGGGGTTCATGTCCTTACGTACGGTCGGGGTGCGGAAGCGCAATTCGGGGTCTTGTTTGTGGCGCGTCGGTAGGTCGACTATCATATGCGCGGAGACAAAGGGATCGGAGGAGAAACTGCCAAAGTCCGCGACAGGCAGGTCCTCTGCGCGATGGAAAGTAATCTTGAGGGTGTAACCTGGTGGGGCATGGGGAATGGGAGTAGCATCGAAGCCTCCGGCAGGCTTTGACTGTCCATTCATAGTGACCCGGCGATGTATCTTGTCAGCCTTCTCCACGAATTTGGGGCCATATTTGTCGATGGCATGGACAGGCAATGACCGGGGCTGGGAGTCGTCCATGGCCAACGTAGGGAAACGAGTCTCCCGAGATCAATATAAGTAAAACTAAGTAAGAATAGCCATATTGAAGAGAAAAAGTAGAGATACCTGGGCAAGCTTTTCAGCCTTACAAATGAAGAACCATAAGACATACCCTAAGAAGGAAAGGTGGGCGCAGGCAACAGGATATCGCCAAGACTTGCCTAGAGAGGAACCATGACCTCATTGGACTCCATCTGTCTTTTTTCAGGGGGTTCTATGTTGTAACTATATATTTTATATTTATTTGGATTTATTACTTCTTAATGTAGTTAGATTTTCATTCATTTCCACCTAGTAACTTTGAATTAAAGGCAAAAAATGCCCAAAAGAAGCAAAACACAGCGAAAAAGTACATAGCAAACATAGAGAAAATAATGGTCATAAGGTCATAGGGATCATAGGAGGGGAAAAAGTAAAGACAACGACTTGCGTGAGGACCGACAGGTGTGGCGTATTGAAGATCATTGGTTCTTTAGGTTCCTCGGAAAAGGAACTGCATGTCTTCCGGGGTCAGTTTTTCCAATGCTGCCGCCTGATCTTTATTCAGGGTACCCCGGATGAGGTTGGCCTTTTTCTCCTGAAGCTGAATGATTCGCGATTCGACTGAGTCCTCAATACAGAGTCGAGTGACCACACAAGGCCGCTGCTGGCCGATTCGGTGACTGCGGTCGGCACTTTGCCATTCCGCGGCGGGATTCCACCATGGGTCAATGATGAAAACTCGGGATGCTTCCGTCAGGTTGAGTGCCACACCACCAGCCTTGAGAGAGACTAAGAAAACCTCCACGTTGGCCTTCGTCATGAAATATTCAATGGACTTTTGCCGCTGTGCTGGGGTCATCGATCCATCCAACATAACGGTATTGAACCCAGCATGGCGTAGCCGCCACTCGACCAGTTGTAGCATGGAAGTGAACTGGGAGAAGATGATGGATTTAGGGGTATGGCTTTTGCTTCGCTCCTTGAAGAGTTCGTAGAGGAGCATCTCGATTTTCGTGGACGAGGTCCAACTCTCCATGGAGATGCGGTTGATTATGGAATTTTTCTTAACAGACTCTTCGTATTCTGCAAGAGTGGGTTGTTCCAAATCAATGGAAAGAGCGATATGGCACCGTGGGCAGTCAACATGCTTACTATCGTCCTGGAAAGACTGAATATAGTCCTTGGCGCATTGACGACAGAATTCATGACGGCACTGAGACCGAATGGCATCTTCTGCGGGCTCATCACAGACGCAACACACAGCAACGTTAAACCCTGCTTGCGCTTTTTTCTTCAAAATGAGATCGGGATGGTTTGCAACTTGGCGCATCTGCATAATCAATCCGAAGATGTTGGCATAGTTGTTCAACATGACACCCTCGCTGACATAGGTATCGAATTTTCTTGTCGAGTTGGTCATGATGCTGCGTGAGAAATCTTGCTCGATCTCGCCGAAAAATTCATTGTGCAACGTGATACGTTTAGCTGGGAGCTCCATCGACTTTGTATGCTGTTGCTTCATCCGGCGGAGCATGATATGATCGGTTATAAGACGGAGCTTGTCGAGACCGTCTTTGCGTTGTTTTTGAGTTTTCCCCTCGATGATTGGGTTAAGAATCTCCTTGTTGAAGATGGATATGTGCATAAACCCAGTGTGGGAGCACTCAGTGCAACGTCCCTCTTTAGTCGAGGTCCACTGGAGTTGTTCGCAATCGCACTGCTTACAAAAGTAGCATGCGAATGGCTTGACTTGTAGAAAGCGTAGAAGGGAGAAGAACTCTCCGATCCGGTTCTGTACGGGTGTCCCCGACAGGCACCACTTGTAATTAGCCTCCAAGGCAAAACATGCCCTGGCAACACCCGTTGTACGCGATTTGATACTATGCGCCTCGTCAAGAATGAGGCGGTGATAGTGGACTGCGTGGATGACACTGTCTGCTTTGACCATCGTTGCCCCGCGAGAGAAGCCCTTCTCCTGCTTACGGTAAATGGATTCGAGACTTGCATAGGAAATCATGATAACATCGTATTTGCGAATTTCAGCCGGTGTCAACTTTTTGACTTTCGCGTCGGAATTGTGATAGACCAAGACTTTCAGCTTGCCATCTGTGTATTCCTTGATCTCGGATACCCACTGCATCAAAGCGACCGGTGGCACGAGGACGAGAGTCGGGTCGGGCTGGGGGAAATCGGACATGATGAGTGAGACTGCTTGGATAGTCTTTCCCATGCCCATCTCATCGCCCAGCAAACCACCCTTGTATTGAGTCTTTTCCTGAGCTATCATCCAGTTCAAGCCCTCCAGTTGGAATGGCTTGAGTTTGCGAGTTATGGATACAGGCTGCTTGGCTTCCTTTGGCTGGATAATCGGCTGCGCTTTGAGCACATCCCACATTGTACCAATTGTCGGGTGTTTATTCACAAGGTTCTTTCGGTCTCTTTCTGCCTAGGTGATGGTCAGTCATGTAAAGACATATGGGGAAGAACCCGACTCACACGGCGAGCTTTCCGATGCTCTTCCCAGGTTGGGGGCAGATCTGCTTCAGAGCCGTGAATATCGTCATTGAGGCCTTCTGCAAGAGGACTGAGAGATCTGCCTTCTAGTGGATCCTCCGAGGTATCCGAATGAAGGAACTCTGGTGGCTCAGGGCTCAACGGAGAGGAATCTGGGTCTGAGGCGTATTCCAAGTGTTCATCAATGGATTTGTCCACGAGCAAACATTGTTCTGTTGTCGGGCGTGGGTACTCGTATTCATCCATTTGAAGGGCATGGGCCAGAGCGCTGTCAGAAGCCTCAAGATCGGTTTGGACGGACAGAGCACCCGTAGGCCGTTTTGCCATCCTTTTTTTGTAGGCACGGGCTAGTGGAGCATCATCATCATCATCATCATCATCATCATCATCATCATCATCATCATCATCCTTAGCCAAAACAGCCGCGGATCGTTTTCTTCCTCTTTGATGAGATCCTAAAGATAGTGCGCTCGATTGCAGTTTCTTTACCCGATCAGCGGCATTGATACGCGCCGAAGTCTTGGTCGCAAGCTTGGTGTCGGGTTCAGTAACTGCAGCGCCGACGCTAGTAGCTGGGGTACTGTAGCCTGTTGACCTTCCAAGCGAACTCCGAGAATTGGAGTCACTGGGATATTCATTTTTCGCTGGCACGACCACTGCAATCCCGCCGGAAGCAGAATTGTCTGGTGCCACCGAGTCCGATAGACCTACATAGTCGTCCTCATCTGCCTCGGAATCCTGGATGACGCGAGTGCGAGATCGAGAAAGGGATGACCCACTGGCTCGCAGACGTCCCGATCGACTTGATCGACGGAGGGGGGAAGAATTCCTCAATGACGTCTCGCTGAATTGTGAATCGTCATCTGAATCAGGGATTGTGCTTCTGGGTCTCAGATTATGCCTCATATTGAAACCGAGCGGATGTAGAGAGGATGGAATGTCAGGGTTGACTCGGCGGGTGTCTTAGGCTATAAAGATGGATTTTATTAGCCAGGTTCGAAAGATATATAGGGAAGTGACATTGGGGGATGTACCTAGAAAAGCGCGACTTCACTTGTTTGTGTTATGAACATGCGGCTAGTTGCTAGAAGACAGGAGATAGATGAAAGATTGGATGAGACGAGAAAGTAGAGAAAATAAACCAGGCTATAAGGAACCAAATGAGGCTAAGAGGAGATGAGAGGAGAGGAGAGAGATGAGATGAGGATGAAGTCGGAGGCAGCAGGTGCCTGAACCAGAAATTTTCCTCGGAATCTCCCGATTTCCCTTCCCAATTTCTCTTATTATTTTCTTCTTTCTTGGCGAATCTTCATCTTCATCGATATCGTCAAGCTTCAAAGGTCTCTTCATCTCTCTGCTGAGTATTCCCCCTATCCCCCCTATCCTCCATATCCCCCGTGTCTTATCTCAGATAAGACCGCGTTAAGTGAAACGCGAAATTGCCACGGGTCCAGTGACTCGGGCCCAGACCAACTTTGAGCCTCAACTTTACAATTCTCCAAATATGTAAGTAGTCCGATCCTATATGATATTATATTCAAACTGACAGGTCTAAAAGGAGCGGAAGGAGACAGGCAAGGCAACCAAGACAGTCAACTCGACCTCAGGGCATTCGGGGCCCGTATGTTTTGCTTCCCTTCGCCTTATCACCCAGAGACTAATTGCAACTCTAGACGCTCTGCCTTGACCGACTATCTTGCTGTATGTTGATATTTCTCTACATAGTGTGGCTTGGCTGACTAGTCTTAGTCAAATAATATCTCAGCCCAGCAAATCCGCGATGATTGGGACCGCCGGCAAGCTGAGACACAGCGCCAGCCTGACCAAGCTGAACAAGAATCATCCAACGCAGCTGAAGAATCTAGGTCTCCATCGGGTTTGGAGTCACCAGAGGACCCGGTCAAAAAGCGCAAGCGCCGGCGAGCCATTGCAAAGATAAAAAATAGTAAGGAGATTGCCAGACGCAGGGCTCGCGTTAGTGGCGATTACGATGATGAGGATGACGACGACCTTGCGCTACAGATCCACGAAGAAAAGAACCGACCGAAACCGGGTCAGCTGGCGAACTGTGAGATCTGCGACAAGCGTTTCACAGTGACTCCCTACAACAAGGCCGGTCCAAATGGAGGCTTGCTTTGCGTCGATTGCTCTAAGAAGCAAAAGGCCGATGAGAAGAAGCCCCCAGCCAAGAAGCGTGCCCCTGGGATTGGACGCCGTCAGAATCAAGCTAATCTACTCGATGGGTTGACTCCTCATGGCACTCAGAGCCTGCTGGAAACCTGCATCAAGGTAAGTCCCTAATATTAACCTCCAGGGCATTGACCAAGGAGTGCTAATCATTTTCTAGAAAGTGGCAGATTATATTCATGATATTGAGGACTTCGGTGATTTGCCTCCGTCGTTACTGTTACGTCTCGGCCAGATCTTGTCCAGAAGGCGGGCCGTGACCTCACGGACTTTGGATCTGTTCTTACGACCTCAATATACATCCATCGACCTGTTCGATTGTGCTAGTAAGTCAGATTTATTTCCTTTCTTTGAAAGAAAGTCTAACCAAGTGGCTAGAACTCGGCACGGATGATTACCACAAGATCCTGGCTTCTATGCCTCGTCTAACAAGGGTTAACCTTCGGTTTACCACTCCAATGAAAGACCCGGTTTTCCACTATATGATGGAGCGTGACATGGAGATCAAAGATCTTCATCTGGATGGGCCAAACCTCGTGACCGATGCCTGTTGGCGCCAACTTTTCATGAAACTTGGTCATCGTTTCCTGAGCGTCAAACTGTGGAACCTGGATTCTGCCTTTGATAACGAAACCGCTCGAGTGATGTGCCTTCATTGCCCCGATCTTCAGCGACTGAAACTGAAGTTTTTACACAAACTCGACAATGACATGCTTGAGGGAATTTCGACGTTCAAGTCCCTTCAGCATTTGTCACTGCGATTTCTGGACGAGACCGAGATTAAGACCGAGCCTCTGCTTAAGATCATCAGTAGCATCGGGCCCCATCTGGAAACCCTCTCTCTCGAGGAATTTGACCTTGCCGATGATCGACTCCTACAGCATATCCATGAACATTGCCGTCGTCTGGCCAAGCTTCGTCTTACCCTCAACTCGACCTTCACCGATAAAGGTTTAGCTGCGCTCTTCACAGGCTGGTCTAATCCCGCCCTTACCTATGTGGACTTGAACTCCCTTCGAGACGTGGACATGACGAATCCCGCCGGTCCCGAGGAGCCTATTGGGCTTGCATCCGACGGCTTCATTGCGCTTATGGAACATTCAGGCTCGAAGATCCAACACTTGAACATCGCATCGTGCCGTCACATTTCATACAAAGCGTTCGAACAGGTTTTCGAAGAAGGCAAAATGTATCCCAAACTCAAATATCTTGATTTTTCCTTTAGCACCGTCGTGGACGACTACCTTGCGCAGTGCATCTTCCGGTGCTGTCCGGCCCTACGGAGACTGGTTGTCTTTGCTTGCTTCAAGATTCGCGACGTCCACATCCCCAGGGGACTTGCTCTGGTCGGTACCGTGGGAGCGACTATCAAAGTCGACGGAATCACCCAGACCGAGACAATTTGAGTGGCGCTACAGTGGATCCACAGAACAACTTTTCTTTCATGTAGTTTAGCGATATTGCGATCTGAGCATACGTGTGTATCTAACTTTTATAAAAAGAAAAAGAAAAGAAAGGAGGTATACCTGGTTTCGTCTACATCGGCCTCTTTCCTTGACGATGTAGGACTTGAATAACCTGATCAATTTAGCGCAGGATAATACTAGGGACGTCAAACTTAAGGTAGCACTGCAATAGCTTTGTAGATGTCTCCTTTCTCGATGTTGTAGCCAGAAGGCGAATACACGCGCCGAAAAGCAAAGTTTCCACAAAACGGCTTTTCCATGTATAATATGTGTGATATGTGATATACCATTTGCCCAGAACTCGCCGAATCATTTATATAAAGGACTTCATTCGTTAAATATCATGTATATTTACGCCAAACACCATAATATATGTAACCTTAACCCAGATAACTCAAGGAAATGCAACCCAATTAACAAAATCCATCATATCTATCCCATTCGCTTGCCAATCTCACTCTGCCAGTTCCGAGTCCTCTCAAATCCGTTAGAGGCAGTCTGGTAGTCGAGCATCGCTTGGTAAACTTCCTCCTGAGTGTTCAGCACAAAGGGCCCATACTGAACAACCTTCTGGTCCAGCGGCTGGCCAGCCACAAGGAAGATGCGGGAATCCTTGTCAGCATTATTCGGGACGGAGAGCTCAACAAAGTCACCCGTCTGTTCGAATTGGACGTTTGTGAATTCCTTCACAATGCGAGTTGAATCATTCGAGCCAAAGACAGTCTCACCAGCCAAAGTGTAAGCAAATGAGTTCCATCCCTGTGGCAGGGGCTGTGAGATACGACCACCAGGCTTGATCGTGATATCCAAGATCCAGACCGGGGTGTAGGCCAAGTCGCGAACGGAATCGACACCGTGCGACTGGCCCGAGATGACCTTAATCTCGACGCGGCCCTCATCGACCGTGGCAATGGGAATCTCCTCAGCGCGCAGATCACGGTAACGAGGCTCACAGAATTTCAGCTTCTGGGGCAGATCGACCCACAACTGCATACCGACGTTGGGGCTACCGTCCGCGTTCTCGTGGGGCATTTCAGCGTGCATAATGCCGCGGCCTGCAGTCATGAATTGCAGATCGCCGGGGCCGATGGTGCCCTTGTTACCGGCGAAGTCTTCGTGGTCAATCCCGCCGGACAACAAATAGGTGATGGTCTCCTGACCGCGGTGGGGGTGGTCCGGGAAGCCGGCACCCTTGCCGACGGTGAAGTGGTCGAGCATAAGGAAGGGACTGAAGTTGCGGAGCTTGGCGGTTCCAATGGAGCGGCGCACACGGGCACCTGCGCCTTCTGCTTGCTCAATGGCAAGGAATGCCTGTCGGATTGCGCGAGGAACGGACATATCTGTGATGGGGAAGACTATGGGAGTTGGGGTTTCCAAATTGAGGTGGTGGTTTGTCTGATTCACAATGCTTTCTGTCTGAAGGTACTGTGACAGACTAGGAGCTTTTCGCTGGATGAATGTCAGGATAGAGTCTTCCAGAGAGTCTTTGATAGAAGGGTTATAGGCCAGGAAGATTGCTGTGATGCAAATTAAAAGTGGCAGAAGTAATTTCATGGGTGGGATGATGGCTATTTATATGCGAAGGGAGAGATTGAAAAGAATAGAATGTTCTGTTTGGAAAAGAAATGTCAGCGTTAGTCAATCTCTCATAAATACTCTTTGTACGGAGTAGTATCCTGGGCATTTCAACCTTGGAATGCTTTGCAAGACATCAGTCAGCCTCAGTCTGGCCAATGAACTGGCTCTGCTTTATTACCAACATCCCCGTCAGCAGCCACTAATCAAGAGCTAACTATATATAGTTAGCGTTGGTACCTGATAAATGAGGTACTAGTGCTGAGTTAAGCATTTTCAAATCAGGTGACCTGGAGATTGGGGATACATAAGCAATAAGTAATTCTGTAGGTATAACTAAGTAGTTAGTTATGTTGTACGCGTGTTATATGATTGAATACAATGTGACTCTAGATATTACCTTGTATTCATATCAAAAATAACCATTTCCTTGTATCTGCTTCCAAGTGTTTCCTCGGGATATCGGAAACAGTACAACATAGATTAGGCCTTATCAGATAAGGCCACGGAGCAGCTGCCCTGGGCCGCTCTTCACTGGCGACCCTGACATGCGAGGACTACCTACTGTAGGCATTCGACTTATTACGGCCTTGGGAAACTGGTCGCTTCTGTCTTTATATACATACACTGATACCCATATGCGATTTGCATGACGAACCCTTACCATTGCCGAATTGAAGCTTCTTGCGACAAGCGACTTTCGCGGGGAAGCTTCAGGATACCTGACTCCCACAGCACCTAGACTCCACTGTGTTCTAATCTGATCTGCTCAAAGAGATGGGTCACTCAGTAAGCCTGTCGCCGTGGCTGGTGCTGGCCTGTGCTGTGTCTTGTGCGTGGGCAAATAAAAAGCCGTTCAACATTAATGACGATATTCTGGCTTATCCCCAGGTAGGTTGGATCTAACTTGCACCAATTTGAAGCAAACCTAACGTTGGATATTGGTCAAAGTATCAAGTGACATTCCCCGAGGAATATGTACTTGAATCACACGCCGAAGCATTGCTCCAGTCCCAGACCAGCCCCAGCACCAATGACCAAAACAATCCCCAAGTCTACATGGGCAAGGGTAAAACGGACTCCACCGACCAGCCCCAGAATGTGAATGGATATTCATTTACCTACGAAGAAATGATACTCGAGGACCGGCGGCTCCTCTGCCAGATCCCACGTGTCACGAACGACGACCATGATACAACGAGAGGCAAGGAGAATAGCAAGGTTGAGGAGCAGAAGGAACTAGCTCGGGCAACAGATCGTGGTCTGGAACTCCTACGTGAAATGGAAGGGAAATGCATGTACTATTTCTCTGGATGGTGGTCCTACTCCTTCTGTTATCAGAAGCAGATCAAGCAGTTCCATGCGCTTCCCGCTGGCCGTGGTATCCCCAACTACCCGCCCATTGAAGACACACAGACGCATTCCTTCGTCTTGGGAAGATTCATCGGCGATAAGGGCGAGGAAGAGAAACAGTCCGCCAAAACAGATGTGGCAGAGCTTCACACCAAGGGTGGTTCCCGGTACTTGGTCCAGCACCTGCGTGGCGGGACCAAGTGTGATCTGACAGGACGCGAGCGCAAGGTTGAGGTGCAATTCCATTGTCACCCACAATCGACAGATCACATCGGCTGGATCAAGGAGCTCACCACGTGCTCTTACCTAATGGTAATCTATACCCCTCGTCTATGTGACGATGTTGCTTTCCTGCCACCACGGCAGGATGAGATAAACACTATCGAGTGCCGTGAAATCCTGATTCCTGACCAAGTCACCGAGTGGGAAGCTATCAAAGAGTGGTACACGACCAGCCAACTGGCTGATGCTGCTACAGATGCAGATGCGAATGCTGATATCGCCCAATCCGAGCTTCCGATTATCGGAGGAATTGAAGTGGGAGGCCGTAAACTTGTTGGCATGGAGGGCAAGGTGATCGAAAAAGGACGCGTGGCATCCGCAGGCGAGGAGCGAGTGGAGGTGGTTGCGAAACGCGAGAATGGCGAGGTCCGGAAAACGTCCAAACAGGTTCTGAAAAAGTACGATATCGACCCGGAGAAACTGGAAGAGATGAAGAATCTACTGGAAGAACAAGCAGAAGGCAAGGACTGGACGCTGGAAGTTGTGGAAAGCAACGGAATGATCAAGTTCCAAGGCGTCCTTGAAGAAGACGAGGAAGACTGGAACGACAAGCCGACTCCAGAGAAACAGGAAACCAAGCTGTCTGAAACTTCTGGCCAGAAGCCAAAGAAACAGGAAACAGGGTCGGCCGAAAAGAAAAAGCAACCCTCAAACAAGCCCGAAAACAGCGAGGGCAGCGAAGAGACCTTTAAAGATGAACTATGACATTTGTACAGTAGATCTTGTACATTTTGATACTTTCTTTGAATGATATCGTGTTACCTCCGCCATTAACTGAGCCAGGAACATATTACTAGCCTACATATACATACCTCATACGTACTACAAAGACTACCTAGGTATACTCATTCTAAGGTTGGTGTATCGGTACACTTAGTACATATTTATACGCGTCCTAATTCTACATGTAGTCACCATTAGTGTAAGAAGACTTGCAAGATTAGAGACAAGTCAATCTAACTCTAATCTCATACAACTCCAGGGCTAATATGCCAATTAAGAAACAATTAAAACAATATACTGTCGGCCGTAGACGTCAGTCAGTTGCCGGCGCTTTGGATAGAAAAGTATATAATTCGCCGGAGAATTAAGGTAATGAAAATACGAGCAATAGCAAGAAAAGAAAAGAAATGTAACAGTGGAAGAATTCAGTTGGAGAGAATGTTAAAAACCACATAGAGCATAAGGCAACGTGACTGTAGACTCCCTATCGCCTTGGCCCACTTTCCCGCCCTCTCCCTCTCCCTAAACCAACCTCCGATTTCCCTTCTCTTTCCCCTCTCTCTCAATCCCTTGCGCCTAGACCTTTTATCTACCTCCGCGCGCATTCGACGTCTCATCTGCCTTCCGATTTACCCCTGCTCCGCGCACTAAGAAGCGCCAAGGCTGACCGAGCAACGGCCAGCGTCACCAATTACACCCGTTCTTCCCCCAACTACATCACTGCCAAATCTAGAGCTGGCACGTTGACAGGCTGCCATCTGCAGCGGACTGTCATAGTAATTGATTGGTGCCGTGGGATTGCGAGTTGTTTCCAATATGGGTTTCATCGGTGTCTACTCGGCTGTGTACGACTACCAGCCACAGGGAGCGGGTGAACTCGATATTCGCGAGGGCGACCTCCTCTACATCTTGGAGAAGAATGCAGAGGATGACTGGTGGAGGGCAAAAAAGAAGGCTGGGCGGGAGGATGAAGACGAACCTGAAGGCCTAGTCCCCAATAACTATGTCGAAGAGGTGAGTCTCCGCCGATGGAATGCACCCGCGCAGGCTTCGCTGCATGAACAATTGCTGATATTACATGAAATAGGCGCAACCATCGCACAAAGCTACAGCCCTCTTCGACTACACGCGACAGACTGACGAGGAGGTTTCTTTCTCAGAAGATGCCGAGCTGATGGTGTACGATACATCTGATCCGGATTGGACGTTGGTTGGAACCAACTCGGAGTATGGATTTGCGCCGTCGAATTACATCGAGATCATCGAGGATGCCTCCGCTGCAACGAATACCCCTCCTCCACCTTCTGTTCGAGCCGAGCCTGCCGCCCCGACGCTTCCGCAGCGGCCGACGCAGACTGCCCCGGAAGAAACCGAGACATCCCCCGCCGGCTCTCCGGTTGATATGTCTCATAATCCCGCTGCTGCTGCGATTGCCAGTATCATCCACAAGCAGCATGCCCCTGCGGAAACGCCCGCCGAGACGACGAGAGATGAGCCCCCGCCACCCAGTCTTCCGGTCCGGCCAAAATACGATCAAGCAGAGGATCGTGAGGAGTCTCCGCCGCCCAGTCTGCCCCGTCGACCACCTTCGGAACATGTGTCCCCGCCTATGAACAGTTATTCTCCTGACCCAACTCCGCCACCCCGTCCCCAACAGGCGGCGCCTGCTATGGGTCGTGATGGGACACATGTCAAAGAATCTCCCCCTTACAACCGGGCAGGTGAGATGACGCCTCGGTCGCCTTCCGGCTATCATATCTACAACATCAATGAGATGGTTGAAGTTATGGGCAAGAGAAAGAAGATGCCGACTACATTGGGAATCAACATGGCGACTGGAATCATCTTCATTTCACCGGAAGGTGACGATCGGCAGAAAGAATGGAGTGCGGAGAAGCTCACTCATTACTCGATCGAAGGAAAACATGTCTTTGTTGATCTTGTCAGGCCTAGCAAGAGCATCGATTTCCATGCAGGTGCCAAAGACACTGCCCACGAGATTGCAGCGGCACTCGGCGAGATTGCCGGTGCCTACCGTGCAGAAGGGCTGCGTGAGGTGATTGAGGCAGGAGAAGGCGGCGGTCCAAAGAAGGGCCAGATCCTGTATGACTTCATGGCGCAAGGCGATGATGAAGTTACAGTAGCTGTGGGTGACGAGGTCATCGTCCTTGATGATACCAAGTCCGAAGAGTGGTGGATGGTGCGGCGATTGAAGAACAACAAGGAGGGTGTTGTCCCTAGCAGCTATGTTGAAATCACAGGATTGATACCGAAAGCGCCGCCAATGCCTAGCGAACCAGGCCTGTCGACTGTGGAAAAGAACCGGATGGAGGAGATGCGGCTGTCCAAACTTGCGATAGGCAAGTCACGGACGGACTCAATGGATTCGTCGGACCGTCACAGCAAGCGAGACAGCAAAATCAAGTCGAAGCCTGACCCGACTAAAGTGCGAAAGTGGACGGATCGGACCAAGGACTTTACAGTGGAAGCCCAGTTCATAGGTCTCCAGGATGGTAAAATCCAGCTTCACAAGGTGAACGGTATCAAAATTGCCGTCCCTGTCTCGAAGATGTCTGTCGAAGATCTTGAGCATGTGGAGAAGGTTGCCGGCGTTTCGTTGGATGAGGACAAACCTCTTTCAAGTATCCGACCTCGAGTTGCTATTAACAAGGATCCCAAATCTGGGGCTTCGAAGGCCGGGGCTTCTGTACAACGTTCCAGCTATGATTGGTTTGACTTCTTCCTTAAGGCTGGTGTTGGGCCACATCGCTGTGAGCGATATGCACAGTCCTTCAACAAGGATTCTATGGACGAATCTGTGCTACCTGACATTACATCTGAAATCCTTCAAAATTTGGGTCTAAACCAGGGTGATACCTTGCGAGTGATGAAGGTTTTGGATGCCAAATTTGGCCGTATCCCGGACAAGTCCAAGCCTCGAAATGTCAGTTTCGGCGGTGAGGAAGTCATTGGAAACGGTGAGGACGGAGGGCAGGGTGGTCTGTTTTCCGGGCCTGGTGGTATGCTGCGCAACAACACTGGCAGGGGCAGACCAACACCAAACGTCAAAGCTGGGGAGGTTGATCCCAAAGCGTTCGGACAGGGAGATGAACCTAAATCGCCAGATAGCTCGACGAGCCCACCACCCCCTGCAGCAGCTGAAAAGCCTGCTGCAGCCGGATTTGAAGACGATGCTTGGGAGGTGAAGCAGCCGAAACAGTCTGCTGGGCCATCCGCAGCCACCCCAACCCCATCACCCGCGGCAGCTCAGGTTCCTCAGCCAACAGGGGCAATGGCGGATCTGACTTTGCTCCAAACCCCTTTGCAGCCGACCCCGGCTCAGCCTACTACGCAGCCTGCCCCGCCCATGTCTGCCCTACAGCCGCAGCCAACTGCCGTGCAATCACCAGCTGTACAACAGGCTCAGCAAATAGGCGCTACTCCCAGCTTGTTTGCGCAAGTGGCACAGATAGGGCAGCATCAACAAGGTTTCAGTCCTCAGCAGACTGGGTTCCAAGCACAGGCTAGGCAACGCCCTCAGGCCCCTCAGGCAGTTGGACAAAATTCACTTCTGCCTCCACCTCCGCCTCTGCAGCGCCCACTGTCCGCGCCTCAGAACTTCTCGCAACAGCAAAACTCTTTTGGTCCTCCTCCATTGCAGGCTCAACTGACGGGCCTTCCCCAGGCGGGTCCTCCTGTTGCTCCTCCTGGCCAGAGTCTGAGCGAACTAAACCAGCAACGTTACCAAGCTGCGATGCAGCCACAAGCGACAGGGTTTATGGGCCAAAACCAATTCCAGAATGGTTTGATGCCGCAGCCCACAGCGTTTACTCCCCAGTCGCAATTCGGTATCCAGCAGCAGCAGCAACAGCAACAGCCGTTTAGTGGCCAGATGGCCCCTCAACAAACTGGGTTCCAGGGACTTGGGCCGCAGCCCACAGGCTTTGGTGGATACGGACAATTCCAACAACCAATGCAGACTGGTATCAATTCTGTCCTTCCTCCTGCACTGCAACCACAACCCACTGGTGCCAATGGCTACGGCAACCAGTCCTACACCTCTCCGCCCCCTGTGCCGCCAATTCCGCAGCAACCAACAGCCACTCCTTTATCACCACAGAAGACCGGACCGCCTCCCTCCGTCAGATTTGGTGTCAAGCCAGATGGCCCCAAGAAGCTCGAGCCACAACCGACTGGACTCAGAGCCAACCTTTCCCAAGCTAGTAAGTGCTTTCTTACCGTCACAGATGATAGAAGTACCAAAAACTAACTCGATCAATAGCCCCAACTAATCCGTTCGGCTTCTAATCTACTTCTGTGTTCGCCCATACTGGACTGGCGTATATAAATCCGGTTTCCTGGCAATTCTCCCTATGTTGCCCTGAAATTTTTTGCTCATTCTGAGGCTGGGATGTTCCTTTCACATATCGCAGCTTGTCCTTTCGAACCAGTGCCCTTGGAATCGACACGTGTACATATCATGACCCTGGTCCCCGTTTTGACGCAGCGCGTATTGAAGCTCATGCCACGAATCCTCTTCCTCCTTTCCCCTTGCAAGACCTCCGCACTTAGCGAGCTATCCATATTCCTTTCCTGTGCTGTGACAGATCTGATTATGCCTCACATATCCTGCATTTTCCATTGTCTCTAGTTTATTGTCATATAAATCTGTCTATGGTGGATGCTTATTGTGTGAATGCCCTCTCTTTCTCCCTTTTATTTTGTCGTTACCTTTTTGCTCTTGTTCTCTTCCTTGTTACCAGCTCATACATAATTATTCATGGAGTCGTTAGCAACTAGCCTGGTCTACTTACTCCATGAAGTAAAGCTTTCTAGGCGCCGCTACCCATATCGAACTCTTACCTGTACAGTGATCCAACTCAGAAGGGGTCTGTTTTATTTACTATCCGGATATAAACACAGCCCGAATATAACCTGCAGCTGGGTCATGCAAGCTCCAGGAAACCCTAAAGCTAGGATATTTACATCGCTGGATATCAGGGGTTTCCGTACGCGATGGATGTGAAATACAGCCCTGAGCCAAGTCGCAAGTTCCCTCCATTCAAAGGCCCCAAAGTCAGTCTGATAATCCGTCAATGTGGCCTCGATACGGGCCAGCTGCTGTGGAGCTTCTGCAGTACCCAATGAAACTACCAGGCATGGCACGGCATAAGCAGCGCCAATCGGACGGTAGCGGGAAGCTAACGCAGCCTCGTTGATTATGCGCTCGCAAAAGAAGGTCGACTCGTCGAGCGTGGCATTATCTGAATTGAGTGTGCGGGGAATCGTGTTTAGAAGAAGTGCTAAAGCAATGACCGCAGTGTATGCTGCTCGACGGCGTGCTCGTCGATCAAGGGCTGGGGATGATGGGATGGCTGGTTCAGTGGGCTGGTCTAGATACGGGTAAAAGTTCTGTGCATCTTCCCGAAGCTTCATATACGCTGCGGTGATCCCAGGGAGATGAGAGTGTGGGTGGTGGAGGTATTCTGGGAACTTTGAAAGCGACAGTAGAGTCGTGGTTAATCGTGGTATACTATCTGGGGCTGGGGAGGAAAGGGATCTTTGCTGGATGAGGGACATCGTTCCAGAAACTCGGAGTCATTTGAAGTCGAGGGCTGCATATTCCGTCCAGAATCTGGTAGGATTAGTGAAGTAGGGAGGTTCATGTTTGGAAAGTGTCACATACCACCGGCACACTCAAAGTGACAATCAGATCTCTTTCGAATCCATTTTTATATCTGGAGATATCTACAATCCTGAGTGAATGTGCGATGACTATCCCATGCCTGGCTGATTGCTTTTCGTACTTCCCAAGCCAAGCCTAAAAGCACCGAGCTCAGCTTGAAGATCAAAGAAGCGTATACGGGATCATACCTGAAAGATTGAGATGAGATAAATAGCACAGAGTATGCGGCGATCAAACCTTAACTGGATTGTCCAGACATTCCCGCAACGCCCTCACGGATTTCCCAAAAAGCATCAACGCGTCACGGGGAAATTCTCTATCACGGATACGATGAAGAAAGGGATGTGAAGAGACCAAAGCCTGGGCGGCAGCATCCAATATAGCACTTTCTCCGAGTCGTCTGGGAAGAGCGTTAAGAAAGAGGCCATAAAATGAGATATCAAAGCGAATATCGCTGATATCGAGTCCTGATTAACCAATTGGCTAGTCGATTGCAAGGAGCTTGCGAAATGAAATTCGAATTCGATCGAATTCGAAGTGCCTTCCCTTCGGCTTTGGGTGTCAATTTGACATTCTTGAATTGATAACGCTGTTTCCCGCTTCCTTCACAGGGTACCTGCAGCCGGAGGCACCGTGAGCAGGGTTGTAGTTCGTCACGTTACGTTCATTAGCATTGATATTCAGCAATTATCCGATATAGGGCAATCACCTTCTTTTTCGCTTTTCGACAGGCTCCGCACTCTTTACTGGATGGGACCCCTAGCATACTGCACGTGAGATTATGGGCGCAAGGTGATGCTTGACCCCGGAAAAGGGAAAAAGAGACGAAATAATGAGAATCAACACCCTTGTAGATTCCGCAAAACAGTTGTGGTGCACGGAGTAGTATATGAACGTCTCCAGGCACAATCGGGACCCCACGGCCAGCGCACCATTTCCCCCTATTTAGTCAATGATAGACATATGCCAAGACTTCCCAATCACCTGTTTCCAAAGGATGCGTTCTCTCGAAATGGACTATGATTTGTTCATGTTTTTCACTGCGCGGAGTAATAACCACATTGAAAGGAACAAGGTGTCTCAGAAGACCTTGTGCAATAGACAGTGGGCTCTATTTCCTTGCCATTTTTGTGGGCTTTCTGACGTCGAACACGGCCAGTTTATGTGCCATCATGAGGAAAATTGAAGTTTCAGTAATCAAACGCCCACTGGAGTTGAAGCTCACATCTCCCGGCTCAAGAGCAGCTGGCTCGGAAAGGAACCGTCCGAGTTGGAAACTCCCGTCACTGTCGAATGACCTAGATATATGTTATTACAGTAAAGGTTGCAGATATATGTGAATGAGAATACTATGTATTGGTCGTTCATGATAATGAGAGTGACGGAGCTGATGGGACCTGCGAGGCTTAGCTTTTGTTAAACGGACCAGAATTTAAAAAGGAGTACCGTAGAGGCTTTGGTCAGCTAATGCAGCCACTCCTGTGTTCCTGACGAGAGAAGGTCGAGCAAGTTGCCAGGAATCTGATTCTCGGTCCTGGGGTTAGATTGACTCTTGTGTTTGTGAAAGTCCGCAGAACCAGTCAGACCTAGAATGGTCGTAAAGATCAAGTGGATGGTTGATATCATGGCAAGGACTCAAGGCTAGAGGTATAAAATAGTCAGAGAATCAAAGTTGATGTAAATGCCATCAAAGAAGAGAGGTACGGTAACATATAGATATATCATGGATATGCATACCTTTCCCAATTTGGTCATTTGGTGCGCTCGGAATCCTGACCAATGCCACGGCAGTAAATTCATAAAAATAAATCGATTCGCCCTTGGGGGCATATATATCAAGATATCTAATTATACGGATAAAGTTCGAGGGGAGTCATCGCATGATAAACATCCGCTTTCCATCATGTCTTTAGCTTTTGAAACAATCCGCTTACCGAGAAGCACTAGGTAATCACGGCTCATCACCCCAGATGCCAAAGACTGGAAGATCCTCAGCCATATACAGCAGACCATTATCCGGGAACATCACGTCAGAAAGCGGAGATGGGCCGGACACCGGGGGGCCGGAAGGAATAGTCCCGCCAGGAGAACACCCCACCGGGATTCCCGAGGTGGTTAACGCAGAAATTGCTGCATCGTAGGACAAACCTGCAGTGGGGTCTGAGCCATCGCACAGGGCTTCCCAAACATCGTTGTCTGTTGAAAGTTGGGGTTGAGGGGGTGGTTGGGAGGGGATGTAGGAGGATGGAGTTCTACCGGGAATTTTGTCGGGGGAGGTAGGGGATACCGCAGTTGCAGATGCAGATGAGTGAATATCACTTGGACCAGTGAAAGGTGGAGCTCCTGGGGAGTTGCGATCCTCATCACCACCTACTTGGCCGAAGAGCTGATCAACCTGTTTGCTGCGCCTATTCATCCATTGTCGATTGCGCCGGGAAACATATTCGGTTACAGCAGCACGGAGGTATTTGATAATCTGAAAGAAACGGCATGCGTGTGGATCGTGCGGGACAAATAGCCCTAGGAACCGTTCGGCTTTGTTGATTCCTTCTTCCAAGGGGAGGAGATTATCATAGTCGGCGAAGAATGCAGCGCCGAGAACAATGACAGAGTTAAAAACGGAGTTGATCAAGAAGGGTAGTCGACGTGGAAGGGAGGTATAGTGGCTGAGATCATCGACCACGTCTAGACCTCGGAGTGCGGAATAGACACATGCATCGGCAAACAAGGATATCCGGGAGCTACTGTTTCGATCGTCGGTCGATGAATCAGGTTTGCCCTTGACGTACTGGGCAACACAGTATATGAGGAATGGCCGCGTCAACAGGATAATCGACCAGTAATATGACCCGAATACATGAGCTGCGGCTAGGCTGTTTTCCATGGATTTGTTTTCGAGCCGCTCAGACTGCAATTTGAGGATAGTTGGAAGAGTACGAACCCAAGCCCGATGCTGGTTCGAGATCGTCTCTGCAGCATTGATCGATATGACTTGCTTCATGTACACATCGGTCAAGATTCGTTCGAATATTCGGCAAAGCGAAATCACCGCAGCAGAAAGCTGTTGATCTGCGGTCAAATGGTGTTGTGATTCCCCTGATATAATAGTATCTTCACGTATGTCATAGTCGTAGTCTGAAGTTGCGGGAGGGCGTCCCAGAGAGGCGCTGAGAAATAGATCCATCATCCGAAGACTCTTCCAAACCCGCTCTCTCGCTCGGCGCTCACGCCCGCAAAAGAGCGCATTTGCATCCTTGCGGTGGATTCCTACCGCATAGGCAGCACGTAGAGCAATCCCCAGATTCATAAATGCACCATTGCGCCTGCATGCGCCGAGCATATACATGGAAACCAAAATGTATGATTGAATGGTGGATATGCTTGGGGTCTCCTGAAAGGCCGAGAACGCCAATTGGCGACCGCTGCCAAAATATTGTTCAGCTACTGCCTGATCAATATCCGAAACCTGAGTCCCAATAGCAAGGACAAGATAGAAGATAGAGCTAACGGTATCTTCGTCACCCGATGGGTTTGCAACCCAATTAGCTAGCCGTGGGTGGAACTCTTCCAGATCAAATAAGTCAAGAAGCGGGCTTGTTGCAAGCACAAACTGCCGTGCTAGTCGTTGGGCTTCGTCGTTGCTTGGTGGCGTAGCTAGAGCCCCGGGCTGAGCACTTGGGTTGTTCTGAAAGGCCTCGAGCATTGAGTGTCGTGAGTTGTCCTCGGTAAACTCACATCGGCCAATGGAAGACCTAACAACGCGGCGCAGACTCTGTAAAAACGACAAACTCGCCGAATCGCCAATATACATAAACTTTCCCTGACCGTCGCGCAGAAGCCGCGCCACTTTCGGCACAGGAGCCGTACCTTCCTTCTCATCCTTTTCGTGGTGTTCCATATTCATTCCTTGGTCCTCGAGAGAGTTCAAAAGGCGGTCCATTGCCGTTTCCCGCTGCGGAGATGCTACCATGCGTTCACTGAGCAACATTGTCGAGTCCTTGACGTCTGGCTTGAGTAGGCGCGCGGGCCGATCCGAGAAATGGCATTCCGACTCCTTGTGTCTCTGCACACAGATTGTACAGGGCTGTTCACCGTTGCATTTCTGTTTTCGCCGTTTACAGCTGTCGCAGGCTCGTCGGCATCGGAGTCGTGCTCCCGGGGTAGTGCTGGCCCGAGGCATCCCGATCGCCGCGCTCGTTTAGTGAATAGGTCAGGTCACTTGTCTGGGGTTTTGGAGATATCCATAAGAGGCATGAGATATCTGAATCGACTGAGCGAGGAGACCTTTGCATTGATTCAAGTCATTGTGAGATCTAATATAAAATGCTAAAGACCCTCAAGTGCGGGCGTCTGCTTTCCCCGGACTCCATTATATGACTAAGCGGATTCATCGGCCCGTGGACCTGTGGACCTGCCAGGCACCCCCAGGGCTGTACAGGGATGAACTTCAATTCAAAAAGGATATCGCATTGCTATATTGATATGACAAGAGTACACGTGCTTCAAGTTCAAACTCTCCAGAAGATCATGACCGGAACGACACTATCTTGCCCCAGGTGTCGGCAGTGCCCCAGATGCCAGTCCGCAGGCATTCTAACTGCACAATCTGGCTGTGATCCACAAACAGGTTGACATCCATACCAAACTCACGGACGTACCAGCTAAAGACCTTGGGATCTGCCGCTTCAAACATGACACGCTCAGCAGGAAGCTCCTTCATGATCTTCGACACCACATCAGTCCGCCAGGCGGTGACGTTTTCAGTGATACCTTCTGACTCAATCATCAACCGCTTCACACCGGCATCGAGGAATCTACGACCCGAGTTCACCAATTTGCCAGGGTCGGAGGTTCCAATTGCTTCAAGTCCTGAGGCAGGTGTGTCTCCACCAGCTCCGAATTGAATCCCCAATTCAGGCTTTGGTTCCAACTTGTATGAGTGGACTTTATCAATAAGGCGGAGCCAGTCATCCTCTGGAATTGACAGAAAACCAGAAGATAGTTCAATCACGTCGAGTCTATGTTGACTAGTCAGATCTTACGTTCCAGGGTCCTGGTCCTCGAGCTAGGGGTGCACATACCCGAGATCCTTGCATTTTCTCAAGTAGCGGTCAAACACCGTATTCGGATCGGGGTGTGTGAGGAGATGCTCAGCCCATCCACCCTGAAACATGGAACATGGTGTCAAGAGTATACTTCCAAATGCGCTAATTTGCTGGTGCAGGACAGTCTTACCGTTGAGATGTACACGCCGTGCTCGTGAGCGAGATCTACCAATTCCCGCAGTGGTTTCTCATGAAAGAGAGAAAAGGCTCCTGGCTTTGTCTCAGCGCTCTCGTTTCTGGCGAGAACCGAAGCCCTGTTGGGACTCACCTCCGGCAAATTTGAGACCATCTATATGGTCACCCATCCTATCAGCTGTTGTCAGATGCTATTTGGTTAAGTGCTTGGAACATTTCGGAATATTACGTCTCTAGGATATCTGCTAGATATCTTTTGCCCATGACCTGGTTTAGGTTAGCTCCACGGAACACGATGATAGAAGTATATGGCACCTACCGAATAGTATGGGCCACGGATCTCAGTGACACCCTTCGTTCTGGGTTTGGCAGGCCTTGGGTTTGACCGCGCGAAGCCAAATCCATTTTGTTTGTCTTGCAGAAGAGTGATTCCTTGATATATGTTCGGGGTGACAGAAAAGTGTCTGGATGGTGTCGACAAAGCAGTGGCCACTGAGGTGCGGCTCATTGCACGCCCGCCGATTGTAAGTGGTTTAACAAATGGCATATTCAGGTGTTGCTGCACCAGATTTTGAGTCGAGCCCAGTATTCATCCAAATTATGTATCTTGAAGGGGTTGACGTCAAACATACTTCATCGAATGAATCTCAGCGATATTACGTAGGGGAGAATATTACATCACTTTATAAGTAGACCTCGGGATACATGTATGTATAATAGTATTGTACTACGTATTGGAACTATAGGAGACCTAGGAAGGAAAGAGATATGTATGCATACTACATACGTATGTAGTACATAGTATATCAATGATGGTACATAATATATAGTACTATGCTATACTATACTAAATACACTAAGACAACTAGCGCCTCGAATACATTTGGTAGGCGTTTCAGGGATCGGCAAGAGGAGGGCCTAAGTTATGTCCTTTGTATCTTTTTATAGAAAGGTCCTTTAGGACTATACACGTACTATGTACTAGGCATCACAGATTATGTCTTGGCTTCGATATTTGCGAATGCGGCAAGAGATCACATGTGTGTCTATATATTTTTATGATACATATATAGACTTACATATGTATACATGTCAATGTCAAGCATCTCGAAGTACGGTGTATGTCGTATCCAGCCATGCCACCCGCCAAGAACAAAGCTAGCCTTATGGACTCAGCTTTGACATATTGGCAGTTCGATATACAGAATATGCCCCAAAAACAAAATGAAAAGATATGCACCTGGGCAGTCGAGTCTGGTGACTCCCGCCCTTGCTGCCCTCCAGGGCTGGCACCTGCCTTGGGCATTTCTCTATTCTGAACACAACCAGATGGCCTTGAACATCCCCCTCTGTTATCTCGATATTCAAATCCCCTCATTCTTAAAGTACTTGTTTATGTATTGCCAGGGCCGCTTTTTCTTCCCTTTTCCCTCTGAGAAACGCCAGTACCGAGGTACTGGTTCCTTTGTCTGATACCCATCATGGGAACTGGAACGGTCATAGAGCCTCTTGTGGTTATTGTTCTCTTGTTTGGAGGCACCTGGATTAACCGCTCTGTCGGATCATCCTCGACTCGGCGCCACAGCCGGCGGAACTCGAACGACCTTCGACGAGCCGCTTCATTTGATTCTTTGGAGTCCGGATACTCAAGTCAGTCGACCAAGGATGGCTTACTGGGCTCTCGTTCCCACTCACCACAAGCCCCGGAAGATGGATGGCACAAGCGACAAGTTGGACTCCTAGGATTGAATTTTGAGGTGTCATCGCCGAATACTATTGTGTTCCAAGACCGCTTTCTCAGTCGGTTGCTCAGGAAGTTTCCTTTCTTGGTGGAATGTTGGTATTGGGCTTTGGTTTACTGGGTACGTTGATTTTCTGCTTGCTTCATTATCATCTTGGCCAAGTCGATAGCTCACAATTTGTGCAGACGTACCAGCTCGGCCGGGCCTTTACCGCTGTGACCCTCAAGGATGGCACCGTCGATGTTGCAAGGAGGCATGCATTGCAACTAATCGTGATTGAGGAGAATCTGGGTATGTTCTGGGAGACCTTGATTCAAAGACGCTTTCTTCGCCAACCCCTGGTCATGCCTTGGATCAATTGGATATACTCCTTCATACACATTCCCGGGACAATCGCGTTTCTTGTCTGGCTCTACTACTATACTACCGTGCGGAATCGGATCGATGAGGCTCAGCCCGGAAAGCCCAAGGGTGCTGTGAGCGGGTCGCCTGCAGGCCCTCTTCTATACCAGGCGCGCCGGCGGACTTTGGCCGTGTGCAATCTTCTCGCTTTTGTAGTTTTCACACTCTGGCCTTGCATGCCACCGCGGTTACTGAGCGACACAGCCCCGGAGGGTGAAAAGGCGGATCTAGCCCGCAGTTATGGGTTCGTGGACACGGTGCATGGTGTCAATGGATCAGGCAGTGTCTGGACGGAAAACCGCTTCTGTAATCAATATGGCAAGTGTTGTCTGACCCGAGTCTTCTCCGTGGATCCTTGACTAACTCCTGCCAGCGGCAATGCCTTCCTTGCATTTCGGCTACTCTCTAATGATCGGCCTCACACTGATAACGATCCCTTTGCCACAGCACCACCGGCGCACAACCCTTCGTACTCGGCTGACCCGTGCCCTAAGACTGAACCTCCTGTCATGGCGCCGCATTGTTTGCGTCATACTCGGCTTCCTATATCCGTTTACCATCCTTGTGGCCATTGTTGCCACAGCTAACCATTTTATTCTGGATGCTGTTGCGGGAGCTCTCGTATGTGCCTTGGGGTGGTATTTTAATAGCATGCTGCTCAATCTGCTGCCACTGGAGGACTACTTCCTTTGCCTCGTCCGGATCCATAAGCCGGAACCGTCACTTCTCGGCCCAGAAGAGGATTTCTCCAGTGAAAGTGCTTCAGAACATGCTGGCATCTGAGTCCACTCAGGGTATGGCATTTCATAGTTGATTCGACCTTGGATTCAGTGTCTTTGTTTTAGAAACTTGATACCCTGCATGAAACCCCATCAGACCAGGCGTCTGGCTTATAATCTGTGTATATGGGCCTACTTATTGTTAGCCAGTTCTCTCTGTGGGATTGACCAGCGTTCAACTCTTGTACCTAAGTACCGATCAATATGTTTAAACAAGGAACATTCTTTGTTTGACAGAAGGGCCTGGAAGACCAGCATTTGGGTCAAAATAGTTCCTTTGTATATAGTATGACTATCACCGTACATACAAAGACAGCCTGAGCATTACGACGCAAACTTCGTGTAATGTCTCTTTCAGATCCAAACTATAAATACCTGGAAAAACCATCGGATTAGAAAAGGGCATCAAATCGCATCATATCTTGGTGGGGTTCACTTTACAGGTATAGAAGTTTAGATGCGTTTAGGAACAAGAAATCAACTTGGACTTATTTCATATTTGTCCCTCGCATTCGCCCCCCTCGTTCAAATCAACAGCCATCCAATACTTATTATAGCATGCTCGATCATGTATTACATGGTCGCCGTCGACACGGGCACGCCGCGATTTAATAACGCGAGGATCACGTCGAGGTACAGAGTCGCAAGCTCCCAGGATGACCCTGGATGACCACGATCTGCTCACAGTTAGGTGATATTACACATCACTTTTCAGACGCATTACCCACTCAGCACCGGTTGGCCTACCTCGATCTATATTGTGACTCTATCGCTTTAGCGAATTGCGGCTGCTTGCGAAGAGCTACTTGCGACTGAACACTAACGTGATTGCATCGGTACTCGACGCGCATACACAAGCCCTGGCCCAGACAGTTGTGGGTATAACAAAAAGGAACACGTCACTTTCCTTGGAATTGTGGCCAGGCTAGTTTGAATCGATGAATTTGCAGTTCGAAGGAAACTAACCTGAAGGAACAGGTCCATCCGCATGTGCCCATGCCCCGAATATCTATACAAGACGTCTCTTGGCACTTCATAGTGTGTGCTATTATATGCCCATCGACCTGGAATAGAGACAAGATATTCTTCAAGGAAAACACTCTCTTATGTCAGTCGCCAATTGTTGTTCTTGCGCCGTGTTGTCCAGATATACGGTGATTGTGAAGGCATACAGCAAACGAGACGTTTGTTGACTCTTTCAGCTGCTGTGTGTTATACGGAATCAATCCGCCGGGGCATCGGAGGAGGACACAAAGAATTACGGTCGTTCCTTCGCTTTACATCAAAATATCAGCCTGTCCACGATCTCTGACAGGCAATCCCACAACCCCATCAGACGTCACTCCTCACTTGTCGCCTCCCCTTCATACCTCTTAGGAGTTGACAATTGACACTCCGTATTCGCATTTTGAATACATGTTGCAGCTGTGAAGCGCCTATTTTCTGTTGATAGACTTGAAGAGGTAACTATTCAGAGATATCTCTACCCCTATGCGCATTGTGCGACACTCGTCCATTGTCCAAAAACCATCCCCAAGGTTGTTCAACTCTGAAAAGCGAAAGCTATTGATAACCTTGGAAAGCTCCTCTCATTCACCGCGTTATTGTTGTGTGGTGACTTAAAAAGTTGTGGTGTCATTGGGGTCTTCCGTTCTCAGACGCGTCTTGAAGTTCCCGCGCCTTTCGCGACTCTCTTCTTCTCCACATCTCCTACCCTCCCCTGGAAGCTCCTCCCACCACCTACCCCCAGTTCTGATCTACCCAATCGCCTAGTGACTTTTAACTTATCTCATCCCAGCTTGCCATTATGGCTGACGAAACCCCTGTCTCTGCGCCCGAGGGCGATCAGCCTGAGCGCACTACTGAGCAACCCACCGACTCCGAGAAGAAGTCTGAGGATGTGACTATGTCGGAAGACAAGCCTGCCGGTAAGCATCGACTGATTGATACCAATTCATCGTTTTGCGCCTCCATTTCTCAACGCTGTCCCCCGGTAGGGACATCCCATTTCTGTGCGACACCACTAACCCACTGTTCCTTCCAGAGACTGAAGCTGCGACCGACAAGAAGACGGACGCTGAAGCCGAGGCTGATAAGCCTGCTTCCTCCGATGAGGTTCCTGAGGCTAAGGCCGATGGCGAAGCCGCCGAAGCTGCACCTACCGATGCAGAGGCCGCTGCGCCCGCGGAGGCCAACGGAACCCCTGCCTCGGCGAAGAAGTCCTCCAAGAATCGCCGCACCTCTACCGGTGCTACTCAGAAGCTGAGCCGCAAGAAGTCTCAGAGTCGCATCACTCACCTGGATGCTAAGCCCGGTCAAACATATCTCGCCCGCCTTCGCAGTTATGCGCCCTGGCCTGCTATCATCTGTGACGAGAGCATTCTGCCTCCCAGCCTGCTTGAAACTCGTCCCGTTACTGCCATGCAAAAGGATGGATCCTACAAAGGCGAGTATGCCGACGGTGGCAGACGCGCCCATGAGCGTACCTTCCCCGTCATGTTCTTTGATACCAATGAATTGTGAGTCGACCATCCGCACAGCCTCTAGACCAGACGCGAACTTCCTTCTGACTACTTTTGATAGCGCCTGGGTTCCCAACACCAACCTGACTCCTCTTGACCCTGCCGAATGCAAAGATGTCTCCGAGAAGAATAAAAGCAAATCACTCATCAATGCCTACAAGGTTGCATCTGAGGGCCACAACCTTCAGTACTTCAAGAAGCTCCTGAACGACCACCAGGCAGCTATTGACCAAGAAGAGGCTGAGCTTGAAGCCCAGGAAGCGGAGAAGGCAGCCGCTAAGGCCGCAAAGGAGGCGAAGAAAGGCAAGCGCAAGAGCAAGGGCGCTGAGACTGATGTTGAAATGGAGGATGCGGATGACTCCAAGAAGGCCAAGGCTCCTTCTAAGAAGCGCAAGAAGGATGTTGAGACCGATGCTGAAGCGGAAAAGGTATGTGCTACAGGATCATTGTGATGTTGACTCTGCTCATATCACAAAATTATAGCCCGCTAAGACCCCCAAGACCAACACAAAGCTGAAGTTGACCACTCCCAAGGCTCCCGCCGAGGATACTGGAAAGAAGACTCCCGCCAGCAAGACCAAGAAAGCACCCGCCAAGAAGGGCAAGACAGCTCCCGCTGTCAGTGACGAAGGAGACAGTGCCGATGCTAAGGAATCCGAGAAACCCATTGACCCGGAGGAGCTGAGAAAGAAGAAGGAGAAAGAGAGTACGCGATCCCCCATCTCCCCCGGCGAGCCCGACCAGGCCAGCTTATACCTTACAGTTTTGTTCCTCCGTCACAAACTCCAGAAAGGTTTCATCTCCCGTGACCAACCCCCCAAGGAAGACGAAATGGCCAGCATGGCCAGCTACTTTGACAAGTTGGAGAAGCATTCGGACTTGGAGGTGTCGATAATCCGTTCGACCAAGATCAACAAGGTCCTTAAGATGATTGTCAAGCTCAACTCGATTCCCCGGGATGAGGAGTTCAACTTCCGTCACCGTGCCATGGCCATCTTGTCTAGCTGGAAGAACATCCTGGACGCGGACACTCCCGGCCCGGCGGACAAGGACGAGAAGCCTGCCGCTAACGGATCCAAGGAGGAGGATGGTGTCGAGACCCCCAAGCTGGAGACAGAAGAGGAAAAGGAGCCCGAGTCCAAGTCAACCAAGGACGTTGATTCTCCAATGCCCGACGCTGATGAAAAAGCCCCTGAACCTGAGAAGGAAGACAAGTCTGAGAAGAAGGGAGATGAGGAGCCCACTGAGGAGAAGTCTGAAGAGAAGTCCGCGGAGGCTGCTGCTCAAGTGGTCTAAGAATTAACTCTGCGATGTCTGTTTTCTTACTCTTATCCATTTGCGCCTCGTTCATGTTCTCTTCTGTGTCTCTGTTTCAATCTATCGCCGGTTTGTTTCCTTTTTCTTATCTTTTTGTCACCTGCCAATGCAATACTGGGATACGGGGCTGGACCAACCAGCAAGGCTTCTTTGAATCAATTAAAATGTGATCGTTCTTGTCTTTTAATCGGCTTCTGCACATTGACCTGTGTCCTGGCCATGGAGCATGGGAGTTATCTGGCTCTGGATCTTTCCCAGAGGTTGTACGCCAATGGTCTCTTTGATGTCCTGCCGACTGTGCGCCGAATCTCGCCCAGGGTATCGGAAGGTATGTTGTTTTATGACGTGGAGATGAACAGAAAGGTCCGCAAGGGTGCGTAATGGAGATGCTATGCTATGTCTTCACTACATGTATTGAGCTCTTGAATACAAGGATCCATAATGGCTGTTCAGTAAATCAGTAACTAGTAGTATGTATGCTGGTAGGACTCTTCAGGAAGTCGGCATCCATGCAAAACCCTCCATTATAAAACCTCTACTTGAATTTGATCCATAAGAACATTCCGCCCCTTTTCAAAGCCGTCTATCGGCTCTGGGCATGTATTATTGTCCTGTACATATTCAACATTTCGACAGTGAAGCATAAAATGCTTATTTGTCCGGCTCTTAAATCAAAAAAACCCCGCCCCTTCTATATATGTATATGAATGCAGTTATACACCATGCTCGAAAACAAATGAAAAGAAAAAAAAGAAAAGAAAACAGTATAACGCCGGTTCGATGAAATGTCCAGATTTCCTGTCCAAATCACTCATGTCTCGCCCGCAGGAACGCTATCATCGACAGCGATGACGACCACAACGCAGATATCGTCAACTTTCCCGCCGCGGTAATAGTCACCGGGGTAGTAGCGCTGAGCCTCCTTAGCAAAGGGCCCATCGCGGCGATAGTCGACACTCGCAATTTTTGCCTCGCCAGCGATCGTCGCCGCGAGAACAGACTGCAAAGTGACCCCATTCTCAGGTCCGGACTCGGTATTAGCCGGGTCCTTGGAAAGCGGCGACCCCGGCGGAGTAGGAAGAGCATCAGCCAATCCACCCGGCGCAGCCAGCGCACGCAGGTTCTCCGAGACCCCCACGCCGGACTCCGTAGCCGTCCACGCCCCAGTCATAACCATACGGCTAGTGACGAGCTTGAGGATATCCTGATTATTAAGATTATCAAAGACGCCATCGGTAGCAACCATGAGCACATCCCCATGCTGCATTTGCACATTCGTAACGGACGCATCACGGGGGAAATCCTCCAGAAAAGCCCCGCCAAAGACAGACGCCTGGGCGCGCATACGCGGCGGGATCACACTAATCTGGTACGGTGTGTTGAAACCATGCGTCTGCGGAACTGAGTAATGGTGCACCGCCGCTCTCCTCAACAAAACCGAGCCCGAATCACCCAAATTGGCCAATTCGACCCGTCCATCCGGCAGCGCGACGCCAACAGAGGCTGTACTCCCACCTGCGCGGATCGTCGGATCCGCCACTACCTGGTCGTACCCAGCCTGTAGGAGGTATTTGGAGCGCAAGCGCTCGGCGGGCTCGTGCCAGGTCTGCGCAGTGTGCGCCATGTAGTTGCACAAGCCGTGCGAGAAGTCTGCCGGGTCGACGCGGGATTCTGTCCAGCCGCCTACGCCGTCTGCGACACCGAAGGCGACAGCTTCGGCGTTTGTGTCTTGGTGGTCTGAAATGCGGTTTCCGACGCGGGATACGAAGAAGGCGTCTTCGCCGGAGTCTGGGCGGTTGCGGCGACGGCTGACGGAGTTCTTGTCCTTTGAGACGCCTAGGGCGTCTGCGGTGGGGTCGAAGTTATATGCATTTTTGATGGGGTGGAAGCGGCGGCCTTTTCCGGAGGAGGAGACGGCGACGCGGTAGGAGAGTTTTGTGGGGGAGGCCTTTTCGAAGTGGGTTGTTGGGGTTGCGTGGAAGGCTTGGCGGGAGGATTGGCGGGTTAGGTTTAGGCTTAGACGGGTGTCTGGTCTGACTCTTGCAGTGTGGGATGAGTAGCGGACATGTTGGGATTTGAACAGTGAGGGAGTGTATGTGCTCGGATTGGTGGAAATCGAGTAGACGCCGTCTCTGACGATGGCTTGTAGGCTACTGCAGGCGGAACTGCAGGCTCTACAGGAAACGCTTGGCGGGATCATCGCAGGTCTAGGGGCTTATGTATAGTTCCCTCGTGGAGAATGGGCCTCCTATTTGGGAGCGAGAGAACGAGATGAGAGGAACAAGGGGTATAAAGAAAGAGCCAAAAAGCCAAAAAAAAATCAAAGGAGCTGCATGAATCTCAACGGATAAGACAGTACCCGCCCTTATCGCCCGACCGCCTGGCGTCATTGATTTTTCTTGCATACCCGATTTCTCAGGCAGAAATTGTTAAACTGCATGGGGTTGGACTTTTGTTTAGGAAAATGAACAAGAGTAGGGGCTCAAATAGTGTCCTCATATGTACTTAAATTCAAATATATACAATTCGATCAGACGTTAACTTGTATGCTCTTCAATGCTATACCGCCAAAGTCTATCAAGTATTCTGCCGCCCGCAACAACTTCTCTCCCGCCAACCTTTTTCTCTTCACTACGAGATACCCCCAATTCTTTTCTTTTACCTAAGCGCGAATCTTTATTAATCTGCCCTTTGAGCTACTAGAGAAGCACAAGCTTCTAAGTTGCCCAATATGATGCACCCAGCGCGACAGGCTTATGTCGAGGAGACGGAAGACACAGACATGGGGGACATCAGCTATGCCGATCTTCGTGAGTCGTTATCGAAACAGCTCTTTTTTAGGAACCTACTAACAAAATTGTAGCAATGGACCAAGACTACGATATGCCCACTACCGCAGGGGGGATTCCAACCGAGCGGGCCTCCGCCATTCTATCGCAATTCGAACGGAAACGGAGAGCAGCCGCCATGGTGGTTCCAACAGATGATACACGGGTACGCGCACGACTACGAGAGCTCGGAGAGCCCATTACGCTATTCGGCGAAGGGCCATCAGAGCGACGCGATCGTCTACGTGAACTGTTGACCGACATGGCGGAGCAACAAGGCGGAGTCGAGATAGAAATGGAAGAAGCGGAGGAGGAAGCGGAACAGCAAGAAGAATTCTTCACAGAGGGCGGCAACGAGTTACTTGAGGCAAGGAAAGCTATTGCGCGCTATTCTTTGCCGCGCGCAAAGGCTCGAGTGGCCCGGCTCAAGGATGAATCAACAATTACACTTCGAACGCATGTCAAGCATCGCAAGGCTGTCAAGGAGAAGCTACAAGGATTCGATCTTTATGGATCTCAGATTGCTGGGGATCGTCCGGTTAGCATTTGTCGATTCGCGCCGGATGGGCAAACAATCGCGGCTGGAAACTGGAGCGGTGGGATCACATTGCTCAGCGTGCCAAATCTGGAAGAAAAAGCGAGTTACAAAGCGCATACAGATCGAGTGGGTGGTTTGTCGTGGTTCCCTGGCGCCACTGTACCTAGCTCGAATGTCTCGCCCTCAACTGTAAATTTGATCTCCGGAGGCGGCGAAGGAAATCTGAACCTGTGGGCGCTTGATCAAGAAAAGCCGCTGGCTACGTTATCTGGCCACTCGGGGCGTGTATGTCGTACCGAGTTCCACCCTTCAGGTCGATATGCAGCATCGGCATCCTTCGACAGCTCATGGCGGCTGTGGGATGTCGAAACGGCCACCGAGCTGCTCCTACAAGAAGGCCATTCGCGAGAGGTCTATACAGTGGCTTTCAACAGCGATGGCTCTCTCGTGGCTAGTGGTGGATTCGACAGCATCGGACGTATCTGGGATCTGCGGACAGGGCGTAACGTGATGATCCTCGACGGTCACATTCGCGAGATCTACGGTATGGACTGGGGCGTCGATGGTCACCGGGTGCTGTCTGGTTCCGGTGATGGCTGGGTCAAATGCTGGGACTTGAGACAGATGAAAGAGACGGGCGGGATTGGTGCGCATAAGAGCGTGGTATCGGATCTCCGCTGGTACAAGGGCGTAGAGGCTGCGTCATTCTTGCCTTCTACAGACGGCGGGATGGACATTGATGGCACTCAACCAGCTGCAGCCGACAAAGCAGCGGAAGCGCCCTCGCCCAAGAAATCAGGCACATTCTTTGTGAGCAGTGGATTTGATAAGAGTGTCAACATCTTTAGCGCGGATGACTGGTCCCTCGTGAAGTCGCTGAGCGGCCACTCGGGTAATGTTCTCAGCACAGATGTCAGTGACGATGCGAAGTGGATTGCTAGCTGCGGTCACGACCGTACGGTGAAGCTTTGGGGGATTGAATGATTGGGTCCATATGTTGGCTCTTCAACTATCTGTACCTATCCCTCCTAATGGGAAATTGCATACGACTTTCAAAAGCCGGGTTTAATTCGTTAAATATGAGTAAGTCTGTCGAATATCCAGATCGATATTTGGTAGTCTCTAGGCATTCCAATATGTAGTTCTTGTCTGATCACGTGGCAAATGCGGGGATGACGTAAAGTGGTATGCCGACGCCTGGCTTTTTATCAACTTTGAAGTTATAGCCCTTCCCTTGACCTTGCCTCGACCATAAAAGCACTATATAGTCATGGCTTTTCGTCCACAAAGAATTGCACAGCATCTCTGTCGCACAGCAACCCCACGGTCTCTTCCACGACCAACCCAGTCGCTATCAAGCACAAGCCAAGATGCATGCATGCTCTGCCGATATCGCCAGCCAGCGCGAGGACTAACAACCCTCCCAACACGTCGAGCTCTCATCACCCAGAAACCCGTGACACAGCGCCGCTCTGCCTCGACAGAAACCTCGAACCCAACAGAAGCAAACAAAACAACTCTCGCCGGCGCGCCAGACATAACCAACCACTACACGATCTTCCCTCAAACGCTTCCAGCAGGCCCACCACCAGCCTCTGCGTTCGCAATCCCGACCAGCGATCTCCGCCGCGAATTCTTGCAACTGCAAGGACTCATCCACCCGGACAAATACCCCAACGGAGTGGAGAAGCAGCTCGCCGAGGGCCTCTCAGCACGGATTAACGAAGCGTACCGGACACTCCTGGACCCGCTGCAGCGAGCACAGTACATTCTACGGGAATGGCACGGGATCGACGTGACGGCGGAAGACGCGTCGACTAAGCATGCGCTTGACGCGGAGACGCTGATGGAGGTTATGGAGGTGCAGGAGACTATTGAGGAGGTTGGGGCGTCTGCTGAGGCAGTGGCGCAGATCAATGCGCTTAAGAAGGAGAATGAGGGGAGGGTTGTTGAGTGTGTGGGGAGGCTTGGGGAGGCATTTGAGAAAGGGGATTTGGAGGCTGCGAGGAAGGAATGTATTCGGTTGCGGTTTTGGTATAGTGTTGGGGAAGGGCTGAGGGAGTGGGAGCCGGGGAATACGGAGATTCGGTTGATGCATAGTAGTTAATAGGTGATTTATTTTGTATATTATTGGATCTGTTTTGGATATATCTGGATAGACTACCCTACTCTTTTAAGAATATTGAATGAAGTGTGATTCGTTATATATTGCAAGGGTGCCAATTATATTCGTGGATTCGCTTCTTTTCCTCGATAGGACAATGGAAGAAGCTTGTTTCTAGGCAAAGAGAGGAATATATTCAATCCGTAGTAGAAAAGTACCGAGAGGGTCGAAACGCCTATGGAAATATTCGTAATTTTTCGTAAATGTCATTGTCAATCCAACCTCGGTATAAATTAGGTACCTTTTTAGGGCTCCGTTGTACAACTGTTGACCGCTACATCCAAAACATCCCAAATATCCAAGACAAATCAAAATAAAAAATAGGTGAAGCTTCAAATTCTAATGGAGTTTTCAGGGACAAGTTAACCAGTGAGGCCACAGATTGGGTTCTCTCGAGGCTGGGGATTGGGCACAAACCTGCTGACGCCAACGTCGCCCGACAATTGGACAGTTCAGAGTCCAGTCAACACCAACTGTTCTGTATGGCTGCTCTGTATGGTTGCTCTAGGTTGGCCTTTTCGTCTCGGTGATAGCGGCATGGCATTTAAATGGTTCAAATGGACGAGTGGGTGGTCATTGGCATTGAGGGTTACTAAACCATAGGATATCACAGTGTAGGGCGAGCATATACATAGCATCAAATCTCTTGGCCGCATTTCCGCATATCTCACAAGGTGATTTGGTCTAGCGTTAGTGCAATGGGTCTTGGGAACTGCTCTTGTCCCCATCACAGCTGCACACGTTGCATTCTACCATATTTGCCCAAGATCGCTTCCGGCGCCTTGGGAATTCGAGGTAAAATATTTAATGGCACTATCCTGCATGTTAGAACGTAGATAATTTCCTCTCATCCCTTCTGAAGCGGAAGGACAACTGTCTCTCATGGAGTCTCTTCCTAATTTTAGCAGGTATGGAGAGCGCGTCTGATCAGCCTATGTCATAAGTATACACTGTTAGCAGACCGCTAATGCAACATCTCAGTATCATACACTCACCATCATTCACCTTCCTCGTCGGCCCACGACATACGAAGCTGACAATCCAGTCGGGGCTCGCTCAACATGTCTCCAAACCACTCCATAATCTCATGAACGGTCCGACGAGGGAATCCAAACACCGAATCGCCGTTCTGGAAGAAGACGATGTCGAGACCTTCGTTGCTTTCTGCGAGTATGCATACACCGGCGATTACAATGTGCCTAGTCCCGAGCGGGAGATCCAGGAAGACCACAGGCCTGGAGTAGACGCGCGCTCGCCGAGTACCGCCACCTGGAGAGAGAATTACCGGTCTGGTTCAATATCGTCGACTGTGCCACCCCCAGCTCCATCACCGCCGCCGCAATTTCGCCATCGGGGACAAGAAGCGTACCATCAGCCTGCATTTGAGCCCGAGCCGCCAGTGCCTCAGCCTGTGTCTGAGCCTGCGCCCGCCGAGGTCAGGGAACCAGTTACTCCAACCCAGGCGACAGAGCCTGAGGCCCAGCCGGTTCCAGAACCCGAGGCTTCAATCGATGTAGCAGCGCCAGAGCCAGAGCCGGAGACATACCACAAAGCGGAGGCTGCACCAGAGCTACCAGCCGAGGATGTGCCTCCTGCCGACGATGAGTGGGCAGTTCCGACCGAGGAACCTGTGTCACGGGAGCCAGAAGAACCCAAGGTGAACAGAAAGAAGGTAAAGAAAGGGAAGAAGGGCAAAAAGCAAGCAGAGCTTGTCGAAGAAGAACTTTCCGCACCAGCTGAGCCTGTCCTTACGCCGCCATCAACACCACCCCCAGAAGTTGCTGCCGAGCCTATCCCAGAGCCAGAAGCAGAGCCGGCTGAAGAATTGGCTCCAGCAGACCCTGCCCCAGAACCAGAACCAGAACCGACTGAATACTGGGAACAGCCAGGTGAAGAGCCTGCACCTGCAACTGAAGAGCCTGTGCCTGCAGAAGAACAGCCTGCGCCTGGCGCGGAACCGATGGAAAATCCATGGACCCAAGATAGAAGCCCAGGCACCAGCATTACCAAAAAACAACCACAAAGACCAATGCTCGACATGTCCTTCGCCCAACAGCAAGCCTCCTCTCCCTGCGAACCCGGCCTCAGCCTATGGGACGAGTTCACTTCGCTACAATACGACGATGTACCAACCTCCAAGCCCACCCCAATCGAGACACCGAGCACCGAGCTGCCCTACATCACCTTCCACGCGAAAGTCTATGTTTTCGCAACAAGGTACCTAATTCCCGCCCTCGCCCAGCTATGTCTCCGAAAGCTTCATCGCGACCTCCTCCTCCTGTCATCGACGGACTTTGAAACCGCCGATCTAGGCGACTCCCAAATTCTAGACGGCTTGGCAGCAACCAAGGCGCGAATGGTGCTGGAGCTGGTGCAATATGCATACACAAAGACGGCCCGACTGGAGCCGATCTCGCCAACATCCGCGACACAACTTCGGGAGAACCAGCTGCGGCGATTGGTGGTGCATTATGCAGCGTGCAACGTGAAGGAATTGGCTCGGTATCATTCGGCAGAGGATTCAGTTTCGGCGACGCCGTCTTCGCGGCCCGTGGATGCCAAGACGGAACGGGATGAGAATTCCACTTGCAATTCCCCGAAGAGTCTTCGTGCTTTGTTGGATTTGACGACGGAGCTGGCCTCTGATCTTGTCTACCGAATGATGTGAGTGGATGACGCGATGTGATTGGGTTTGGGATGTATGTGCCCAGACTTTTGGTGTGTTTCTGGATTCTGCAGAAACTGGAGATGTTGACATGATTTCATGCATTGCTGCCCTGAAGACGCTTCGAAGGACCCGCTGGCGTTCTGTTGCATAGTTTGAATTTGTCATTTTCTGTGTTCGAGGTGCATTGCATTATATTGCATTATATTGCATTTGTTTTGTGTGAAGTTGAACATTTTTTTCTCTTTTGAATGAAGCCGTGATTTATATTGTATCCATGGATGTTTGTATGTTGTATGTTCCAAGGTTGTATGTTCCAAGGTTGTATGTAGGGTTCCGGGTGATCCCGTGAGTCCAGTATCCGCAGACTCCATAAGAGCCAGACTGAGTGAAGGAAAGTGGATTTCTCATCGACGTGGATTTCATCGACATTCATGCGTTTCATCGCATAATGTTGTATAATCCTCCCAAAGAGAGTCTGGGCATCTTGGCAAAATGATGAAAGATAAGCCCACCAACCCGCCAATAAAAGTAAAAGACCCCTTGGAAGATGATCGACCGATCGACAGAATCCATGTCCGAAAGTTTCTCTTGGCGAGAATCCCAGTGCCAATAGTGTCTGTTAACGGGGGCTGTGAAGGCGAAGATAAAAAAGAAGTTCAGGGGGAAACGCCAAGAAATTCCTACGTCGACGTTCCGACTCCACCTGACTTTTTCCCAACTTCTCAACTTCTCAACTTTTCGACCTTCAATTGTACTGCAGGTATATCGAGTTTGTTCTACACCTACGTTGTGCATACACGCAATGGTGTTACCAAGTTATTCCTCGGCGTTTCCACTAATCTCATCTCTTCATCAGCTAAAGCTTGGCAGCGGTCCGTCAATATACTGTCGATCACTTGTTCTTGGCATTTGGCGTCTCGGCACGTTGGACGCATAAGAGGATTTAGACTTTCCGTTATACATCCTGAATCCTCCTATCGGAAGGGTTCGGCGTAAGAAGGAAATCACTTTCGGCCCGAATCATCTCGGGTTCCAAGGGTTTGAGATTCATCATCTGAGTAACCTGTCTCTGATTCAAAGGATGGTGAACTGACATATTGTATAGATTGTCAATCAGCCTTGTACTTCCTAGTCAAGGACCAGGTCATATTCATGGGAAAAGTGCTATGCACCAATGACTTCTGCGTGTTCTTGGCAGAGTCCCCTAGGCATCGAAGTTTTTTTTTATTTGTACGGAGTACGGAGTATACACTATTGTATACGTCTAACCTGGTGCCCCGATCCGCAGTGGATCGCTATGCTTCCGGAACTCCCCCTACGAGCGGTAACCGCCACCCCCCTGATACATGTGGTGATGAATCGTCCGAGCCAAAACATCCTGGAACGATCTATTCTTATGGAATTTTCTTAGTTCGATGCAATTATGGGTCCCACATGTGCATTGAGGCCGCTGGTAGGTCGGTTGCAAATGATTCCATTGCCTTGACTGCCCCGTGCCTTGTATAGCCTCCCCTTTCTGGTTTCTGATCTTTTTCACTCTGAAAAAGTAGAGTCTTGGAATTCCTTGGCTGGTCTTCGGCGAATTATGGAATTGTGGAATTGATATGCCTGGTCGTTTTGTATTTTGCTGCCCATCCTGGTATATTAACACCCTTTCGCTCCTTCTCCCAGATCATTCATCACTTCAATCACTTTCATTCTTCAAGCCTCGACTTGACTTTGATTTTTCCATTCTATGACTGGTCTATAGTCCTATCTTGAATATATCCACTCTATACTTCTTTTTTTATGTTCCAACCTTAGGGCTTCATCTATACCTCATTACATCAAATCTATATACACACAATGTCCACTCCAATTCTACTACAGGCTTTGCCTAAACGTAGCCAAGATTTTCATCCTCCATCCGCCCCAATGTCCTCTCAATCAGATACACCTTTCGTCCTCGACTCAGAGAAGCCCCAGAAGGACTACCCACTGAGCTTCCGCGACCGTCTGCGCCATTTCACATGGGCATGGTACACCCTCACCATGAGCGCAGGAGGCCTAGCCCTCCTCATAGCAAACCAGCCGAACCAATTCAAAGGCTGCCATGAGATCGGCCTAGCCATCTACCTGATCAACCTCGTCCTCTTCTCCCTTGTCTGCTCTCTCATGGCAGCGCGCTTCACAATCCACGGCGGAATGCTCAAATCCTTCCGCCATGAACGCGAAGGCCTCTTCTTCCCAACCTTCTGGCTCTCCATCGCAACAATGATAACCGGTCTGGACAAGTACTTCGGCGAGAACCCCACCCCAGCGTTCACAACAACCCTAGAAGTCCTCTTCTGGCTATACTGCTTCTGCACCTTCACTCTCGCCGTGGTACAATACTCCTTCGTCTTCACCTCGCACACCTACCGCCTCCAAACAATGATGCCGTCCTGGGTCCTACCAGCATTCCCAGTAATGCTAAGCGGGACGATTGCGTCCGTCATCTCCTCCAGCCAGCCGGCGCGTGCAGCGATCCCAATGATCACCGCCGGAATAACCTTCCAAGGGCTGGGCTTCTGCATCTCGTTCATGATGTACTCGCACTACATCGGACGACTGATGGAGAGCGGACTTCCATGCCGGGAACACAGACCGGCGATGTTCATCTGCGTTGGACCGCCAGCATTCACGGCGCTTGCTCTCGTGGGTATGGCGCAGGGACTGCCTGAGACGTTCCGCGTGATGGGAAGCGAGGACACTGCTGCCGATGGACGAATGCTGGAGATTCTGGCGTTGGCGACGGGCGCATTTTTGTGGGCACTGAGCTTTTGGTTCTTCTGTGTTGCTGCTATTGCGGTTATTCGGTCGCCGCCGACGAGCTTCCACCTTAGCTGGTGGGCGATGGTTTTCCCTAATACTGGGTTCACGATTGCTACTATTACACTTGGAAATGCGTTTGATAGCGCGGGGATTAAGGGTGTTGGCTCTGCGATGACTATCTGCATTGTCTGCATGTTCCTCTTCGTCTTTGTCAATCATGGTCTTGCGGTCTATCGCCAGGATATTATGTATCCTGGTAAGGACGAGGATACTTCGGACTGAGATGGTCTTCCGACCGAGCCATTCTTGTCTCATGCTGTCTTTGGTTTGCTTCTTTTCACTTTTGGCATTTCTTGACTTGCACAATCCTTTTTGATATTCTTTGGCCTTCTTTCATTGGACATACTACTGTTTATCTCGTCTTTTTCTTCATTCTGGTTTGATCTTCTCATTGATTTTCCCTTTGCTCTTTTATCTCAAAAGCGTTCAAGCACTCCATTTTCTTTGTTTTTGCCCTGTGAGAACCCCTTTTGCATGTCTAGCGTTTCATGTCTTGTCTGATCTTCCATCTCCTTAGCGTCTACTACATTTGAATAGAATTAGAACGAGAATTATTCCTTGCAATCATTCCATAACTACCTAGTAAAAATAAAAAGAAAACAAAACAAAAGATCAATTCTTTTGACATGAAGAAGTAGTAAGTCCAAGGACCAAAACCAAGTCCCAAGTCACGCGACCATGAAGCCCTACCCGGAAGTCATCCACGACCACAACACTGCGGAGGGGGGAAAAAAAACCATTGAAGAGGCTCGTCTTGGCTTCGTCCCGAAGAATTACTGGACCCCAGCACCACGGTGAGGTGCGAGCCAACGCTGGGGAAATGGCAGGATAAATGGCCGAAGAAATTGCAGGTAGACATGGCGACGAAGTCCCTCTCTTCACTTCCCAGTCGGCACCAGGTTGCCCCAGGACCGGTGAGCAGAAGGCGGGGGATAAATGGTAAACAAACAAACCCCCAAAGATGATGAATAAATGGCAAGGGCTCGTCTTGGCTTCACCCCCGAAGGGCTACTGGACCCCAGCACCACGATGATGTGCGAGCTGTCGCTGAGGGCAAGTGGGAGAGGTGTAAACAAAGGACAGTGACCAGGGAGGGGGGAAGAGGAAGAAGAAGAAGAAGAAGAAGAAGAAGAAGAAGAAGAAGAAGAAGAAGAAGAAGAAGACGATGAAGAAGACGATGATGATGATGGATGGATGGAAGTGGGATATGGAAGGAGATGAAGATGAAGATGAAGGATGGGGGATGGGTGGGTGGAAAAAAAAGAGAGATGGGAGATGAAGAAGAGAAGAGGAACAGGGGGGAGAGGGAAGTATTTATAAACAAAACAGTCGATGGCCTCAGGATACACATGGTCACCCGGCCGATACACTATGTATGTCACCATTATGTCAATGTGTACAGAAGTAGAAGAGAGTACAATGATATTGAATCCTATGTAAGAGATTGTCACCTTGCTCTAGCAAGTGTCGTATGGGTATCATGATGACAGGAAAAAGCAGTCTTTTGCCGCACATGGATGGCTTCGTCGCTGTGGAGCGACAGGTCGAGTTCATGCTCGACAGTCAAGCCTTGAAAACGTCTGAGGTTCTTGGAGCACACTGGCGCGCACTGGACAGACGGCCAGAAGCCCGCGACGCCGTCGGCATCTGATGGACTACCACGTGGCCCCATCTGCTGGGAAGGAGTGAACCGCTGAGGCGAGACTTCCCGTACCGTTCGGCAAAGACGGTCCTCAGAGTGGTGGTAGACTGGGATGAAGTGCGAAAGCCGTCCACAGCAGCTTAAGCAACCTTTCTGCCGACGTTACCAATTCCACGGCCGACAACGCTGACAATCACATCTCCATCTCCGTTGTCAGGTGCATCTCGGATACCCCAGCCGGGGGCACCGAACTTGGAAAGGTCTCGAGCGAGCTGGACCATGTTGGGATCAGCAATGACCTCTCGGCCAACCTGCAGCCGACCAACGTCCTCCGAGCCCATTGTCATGAGAGTGAACATGGTCGTCACAGCCGCAGGAGCCACACAACCTCCCTTGGTTACCGTCTCTAGAAGCTGGAATGCACACTGCTTTCCGACTTCCTCAGGGGCCTGACCACCCGATGGCGGAGAGGCCACATCAGCTGAGAAGAGGCAGCCTGTGGAAGACTCCGCGACCAAGCACAAACCAAACCCAAGGCCGACCTTCTTCTTTGCCTGGGGGTTGGTCTTATCTGGAGCTGGTACCAAAGGCGCAGACGCAACGTCGGAGAAGATATAAGTATCAGGGCTGAGTGGGTTCAGGATACCACGGGCGGTCTCAATCATGCGAGCGTTGTTCGAGCCAGACACACCAACCGAGTATACAACACCACGGATGCGCTTGATGCGGCCCGCGTTCATCAAGTGCAGAGTCTTCGGCAGACGGACCTGGTGGCCAAACACGAGCTGGACTTCACCACCACCACCCCTGCCAGTGGGGCCAGGATTTGATCGTCTCAAGATACGGAGCTCGATGTTGTTGAAGATACCAAATTGTTTATACAGGGGAAGGATCGCAGTCCGAACGCTGTCGACGGACATATCTCCGGTCGGTGTCGAAGAGGTGATCACACCGGGTCCTGTGAAGAGCACTTTCATGGGTGCTTTGGCGAAGGGGGCAAGCAGACAGAGAGGGATCAGGAAGTAACTGAGACCGCGGTTACAGTTTGACGGAAGCTCGTAGGTGATCATGCCGCCGCTAGCTCCAGTACCGGCCGTGCTGCCGGTGATCAAACCCGGCTTGTAAACAAGCACAGTACCTGTGTATGAGATCTCCATTTGAGAGCCATTGGTGACTGCATCTAGGAGGCGGAGGAAAGAAATTTCATGAGGCGCAAGGCCCGGATTCGTAGGCGACGACGAACGAATTTGGGAGATGTGGACTGTGCGGCCGGTGAGGGTAGACAAGACCAGGCGATATACCAGATTGTGATGGGATGTAAACCGAAGAGGGGGTTGAGACGTTGCCATTCTGTGGTGTTGGTCAAGACTCTCGCCGTTGAACACTGCAGTCCTGCTCTTAGATTCGAGATATGAAAAAGAAAAAGTGACGGAGGGGAGTTTATCCGGGCCGATGGTTAAGTCCGAGGTGGAGCTGATATCTCCGAGGATCAGATCGTCGGTCTTTGATTTTTAAGAGTTCCGACCTCATGCGACATCTGCAAAAAAGCATACATAGTACAAAGTAGACTCTGACAAGATCAGACGTTCATATATTCGCAATGCTTCTTCCAGCACTAAACATCCCCAAATGGTAAGCCCAAAACTTCACATATCTTTCTTACAATACCTCCCCCAGTATACATATGATACTATGATTCATCACGCGACTCATAAGTAGGCTATCCTAAAAGCCAGTTGCTAACGACACCTATCCAGGCTTGAAGAAAACTCTCATCTCCTACAACCACCAGTCAACAACTATTGTGTATACCACCCCTCAACACCAGCCACAGCCGGCTACACAGTGATGATAGTGGGCGGGCCCAATGCCCGAACAGACTTCCATCTCAACACGACCCCAGAGTTCTTCTACCAGTACCGGGGATCAATGCTTCTCAAAACAGTCGACAACTCAACTACACCTCCTAGTTTCCAAGATATCCCCATCCACGAAGGCTCGATCTTCCTACTTCCCGCGAACACCCCGCACTGCCCCGTGCGCTTCAAGGACACTGTTGGTGTCGTGATGGAGCAGCCGCGGGCTAAGGATGCAGTCGACTCTATGAGATGGTATTGTAAGAGCTGCAAGGAGATCGTCTGGGAGAAGAAGTTCGTGTGTGTCGACCTGGGAACGCAGGTTAAGGCTGTGGTTGAGGAGTTTGCGGCCGACGAGGAAAAGCGCAAGTGTAAGGCTTGTGGAGAGACTGCGGCATCGAAGTATCAGGATGGGGAAATTATGCAGCCGCCGACTCATCCTGAATAGTACATATATATACATACTGATCAGGTCGATTGGAGGGTGAAGTTAGTGTGGCTGTAACTGTAATTTTCTTCGGTCACAAATGGTTATGAGTGACGAATTCAACTTTTTTTTGCTGCGATATGAATAGAAATATAAATAGAATAGAATGAGATGGATACCTCCCTCGAAATATCAAAGGGTGATTCAAGTCGAGATCAACCCGAGATACAACGGAACATGCACGGATAGAAAGCTGTTGAATACACCAACGAACGACATCTTATTATGACCAAAGGTATGGTATTTATTACAAGCACACAGCCTCGTGTTGCAAATTCTGTGCTTTCCTCCAGCCGAAAAAGCAAACACCCATTTATTAACCGGGGTAACCGACCCAACAATCATGTACTAGAAAAACACCCCATAGATGCATGCAGCAGACAACTGCGATCTTACCTGGTGCACCGAACCAATGCATATCCAGAACATTATTCATCAAACGGGCAGTCGATGCTCTCATGACCATCTCGCTCACAGAGAGCACACCATTTAGACTCATCGATGACTCCCGATGACTTACCGGCAATAGGAGCCATGGATGACCCCAGCCCGCCGATACCCTTCAGTCCTTCCATAACCACATCCCGGCCTGTCTTTAGTGCGGGGGGAGTATCGGAATGGATGGATGAGGCTTTGGTCTGGAAGGGCTCGGTCTTCTCAACTGGGTGTCCATCGGCAGGTTCATCGGCAGCATCATGCGCGGGTTTCTTCTGTCCACCAGTGTTCTGGCCAGAGCCGAACATGCTGGTGCAGTTCAGGATGTCGTGGCCGCCTGTTTCGCATATCTCACACCACATGGTATCCTCGTCAGAAGAGCGCTCGGACTCATGCATGGTCTCCAGTCGTGATTGAGAAGAGTTGGAGATACCACGGTGATGGCGGGGCTCCGAAGGGGCATCGTGCCAGTCGGTCGGGACCACCGTACGGTCAGAAAGGCGGTTGGGGTTAGGGTTGTTTGAGTGATTGAAGATATTGCTCGCAGACTGCGATGGCCTGTGTTGCTTTGGCGAAAGAGTGACAGTAGAGCTGCGGCGACGACCACCAGACTGCAGGTGCATTTCTTGAAGTTCACGCTCGAGCTCTTCGATCCGACTGTTTTTGCGGTTTGTAGTTTCTTCCACCTCTTGCAGTCGAGTCTCCAGCTGAGTAATGTGCTCCGGATTATGGTCATAATTCGCCAAGCCGTTCTGTCCCAAGCCCACCACGCTAGGGTTTCCGCGGCTCAATGAATGAATAATGGCCTTGAGCCCTCGGATCTCATCATCCTTCTGGTCCAATTCACTGCTGCTTCGGGGTCTGTCTCCGGCGGCGTGCGCATCCTTCAGGGCAGCGGCGGAGTGATCACGCTCCTTCTTCAGCTCCAACTTGGTGCGCTCAACTTCACCGCGGAGAAATTCGACTTCAGCCCTAGCCTCGGCCTCTCCACGCCGGGCGTCCTCAAGGCCTTCCTCTAACTCCGAGACTAGCTCTTCCAACTGCTTGAGCTGCTGCGCAACAACCTCAACATCTTCGCCGCGGTCCTGCAATTCCTTGTTCTGCTGTATAAGCTCGTCGAGACGCTGCTCGTAGACGCGTTCTGTTTCGGAGGCTGCGATCTCCAATGTGTCGAGGGTGCTTCTGAAGTCTGCACGGTGACCGTCGAATTCCGCCGTTAATTGGTTAATCCGCTCGTTGCGTTCGCGTAGCTGTGTGCGGACCGAATGACCCTCCGACCCCTCCATTTCCTCCAAGGTCTTCTGGAACTCGCTCAAAGTCCCAGACTGCTCTTCGAGCTGCTTATCTCGGTCCAGAAGCTCCTTCTCTAGACTCTTGATCTGATCCTTCAAGTCTTGAGTCTCCAACGAGAGCGGTCGGCGGGAGTCCGATGGCCGTCCATACGACGAAGCATCATCATCCACACTAAGTCGCGACGAGGGTCTATCCGACAGCCGAGAAGGTGCCTTGACGGGGCTACGCATGGCAGTGTTCAGCCCACTGGTCTTCGATGCCGCCGACGGTGTACGCAAGCCGGCCAGGCTTAGTTTCGGAGGGGGGACGGGGACGCGCGGGGATTCAGGTCGAGGGAGAGAGGGTCGTCGGACTCGAGCGCGGGGGGTAGTAAGAGCCGTACCGACAGATTTGCTGAAGTTGACAGGTCCCCCACGTGCAGGAGTGGCCGGTGTGGAGATATTCGAGGATCGCCTTGTGACATATTTGCTGTTGTTCATGGGGACGAATATGCCAGAACCCGGGATCGAGGTTACAAAGTATTTCCGGCCGTCGACATCGCCGCTGTTTTTGCCTCTTTGCGCATGTTCGGCGCTCAGTTCGACTCCTGCGAATCGTCCGGCCTTCCCCGCTACCGATCCCAGGTATTTGACCGTCCCATGCATGCCACCCGGGACATTCACCACGTCACCGACGTGTACATCATCGGGGTGTGCCATTGGGGAGGGATATGGGCGATATGAATATGATGATTAAAAAGAAAGCGAGACGCGGCTTTTTAAATAAGAGATCCGGGCAAATATCAATAGCCCCTGGAAGGGTTCAGAAGTCGAGGGCGTAGAGGGAGCGTTAAGAGAATGCAAGGATATTAGGTTGACGGCCCAACTTCCACCATGGCGATTGGGAAGTAAACAAAAGAGAGAGAGAAACAAACGAAAAGACAGACTCCAACCAGTTCGAGTGTAACCAGTTAGAATAAGAGAAAAGACAGTGATCGAGCAATCCAACGATATAACAAGAGAAAGGGGGGGAAGACAACAAATAAATGGACTCCACTCCACGTAATGCCAACCTTTTGACTTCAACTTCCACTCATCTCTGCATATACAGTCCTTACCTCTCTGCATCTCCAAGACACACATCTCTACGACAATCTTGTCCATTCTATAACTTCTGCTCATCTACCACCTACCACCGTGCCGGACGTCACCGGCCCCCTCTACCTCCTGCCGTCGCATTATACACCATGGCGCAGTACTTCTTCGACCTCCTGTACAACTTCACGGATTGCATGTGTTGCTTTCCCAGCTCTCCACAGCTAAAGATCAACAACCGGAGTTTCAAGCTCCTACGTTTATTGGGCGAGGTATGGATACCCAATAATGATAGCTGCAAGATGGTCTGAACTGACAACGCAACAGGGCGGATTTTCTTACGTCTACCTAGTCCAAGATAAATCGAGCTCCGAATTATTCGCGCTGAAAAAGATCCGCTGTCCATTCGGCCAGGAGTCCGTATCGCAAGCCCTGAAAGAAGTCGAAGCCTACAACCTCTTCAACTCCCAATCCAACATCATCCACTCAATCGACCACTGCGTGTCCACAGAATCTGGCTCGAAATTCAGATCCGATGGCGGAGATCCAGGCTCGAAGACGGTTTATATCTTACTCCCATACTACCAGCGCGGTAATCTCCAGGATGCCATAAATGCCAATCTGGTCAACCATACCAAGTTCCCAGAGAAGCGGCTGATGGTCTTGATACTCGGTGTTGCCGATGCGCTTCGCTCGATGCATCAGTATCGGGTGAAGAGCGGGTCGGCGTCTACGCGAAAGGCGAAGGGTGTTCGGAGAGAAGGCGAGGAGGCAGACGAGGGACGGGGCATGCAGATGAAACCGAAACGGAGGGCTAGCCATCGCATGGCTGAGGGTGAGGAGGATGATGAAAATGAGCCACTGATGGAGGACGAGGTCACCCGGAGTCAGGAAGGTGTCGAGGATGGGGACCTGCGCCCCTATGCGCACCGAGATGTCAAGCCTGGTGAGTAGCCATTTTGGTGGCAGATGTGGAAACTCCCGACGAGCTAACGGTCATTATAGGAAACATCATGATCGATGACAACGGCCAATCACCCATCCTGATGGATCTGGGCTCTTTGGCGCCCAGCCCCATTGCCATCACGTCGCGCTCCCTCGCCTTGGCGGTGCAGGATACCGCAGCAGAACACAGCACGATGCCATATCGCGCACCGGAGCTCTTCGATGTAAAGACAGGGTCGATCATTGATACCAAGGTTGACATCTGGTCGCTGGGTTGCACACTCTACGCCTGTCTCGTGGGCAAGAGTCCCTTCGAGGCGCGCAGTGAAGAGACCGGTGGGAGCTTGAGCATGTGCGTTCTTGGTGGTGACTGGCGATTCCCTGATGAGAAGTCTGGCGCTTCTAAGGGGAAAGCGAAGTCAGGCGAAAGCGAGGATGCATCCAAAAACGATGGCCCTGCGATAAGTGCTCCCGTCAAGGATATTGTTCGCAGATGTCTCACTGTTGAACCCTCGGAACGGCCCGACATTGATGAGCTTATCGAGCTCATGAAGGGTGTCATTGAGCAGATGCCTGAAGATGACGCGGGCCCGTCTCACTAAGATCCATTCGACCTGGTGTAATTCCTATTTTGTCTGCGTTCTCCTCCTTTGACCGGCAGGCTCCGTATGCGTGCGATTTCTTTAGCTGTACATTATAAATGCGAATTTGATTTCCTGAACCAGGGCTGATCACTGTCTACTTTTTGCTTTGAAGTTATCCGTGTTTATAAGTTACAACCCATAATTCCATTCGATTTCATCATCCTATCACTTGCTCCAGTCGTCATGGGTGAGGTCGAACACTCCGCAATGCTTCATGATGACGCAATGCCGGGCTTGTCCACGAATTCAAACCAAGCAGACCTCTCAACCTACCAACCCAAACCAGACGAAAAATACAGCAGAATGAGCGTTACCTTCAATGACCAGACACAGGGGACGGACGTGACGAAGACGTTCCCAGACCGGGTGAAGCAAAAAACATGTACCACAACCCCAATAACCCCATATTATCAAACTAACCAACTTGCCACGACAGTCCTAATATCCGGCCTCAAACGAGGCGATCTCGCTGCAACAACCGCAGACGCCCTTGCGCACGCCGGCGCAGGAACCATAATATACACGGGCCGCTCACAGTCGGAGCTCCAGCATGTGGTCGACCATATCAACCGGAAATACAAAACGGTCAAGATGATCTTTGTGACGGCCGATGCCGGCAGCCTGGCTTCGTTCCGCAAGGCAGCGCATACTATCAAGGAGCTGGGCGTGTCCATTGATGGCTTCATTGGATTTCCCGAGGTCATGGCTGTACCATGGGAGCTCACGGAGGACGGGCTCGAGTCTCATTTCCAGAGGAATTATCTGTGTTATTTCCTGCTGCTTAATCTGCTGTGTGATATTATGAAGCCCGGCTCGAGGGTTGTTTTGGTTACGTCTAGTTTGCGGACTGAGGCGCCTGCACCTTCGTGGGATGATTTGACGTTTGGGGTGAGTGTTGTTCTGTTTGAGTTATATGTTATAGCTTGCTGGTGGTAGATGCTGATTTGGGTAGAATGGAGAAAATTACCATCCTCTGGATGGATATTCGCAGTCGATGCTCGCAATCATCTTGTTTATCAAGTCTATTGCGAAGAAGTATAGCGGATCTGTCGCAGCCTTTTCTGCAAATCCAGGAAGTGAGTCAATTGTTGAATGTGTTTTCTGTTTCTCATTCTAATTGGATTCAGATACCAAAACCAACGTCCAGACGTACGTTGCATTTGATGAGATCAAATCCTGGCTGCAGCGGAAGAAAGAAGGTATGTCCTGATAGCGAATATCGGTGAAGGCCATTTGATTTGACAGGACTTCCTTTATCCAGCCGGCGAAGATATCCCGGTCCTTTTACAGCAAGCGCCGAAATCTCTTGGTCAGGGTAGCGCCTCGGTATTGCGCGGATTGCTTGATCCGGAGCTGGACGGTAAGAAGATAACGTGATAAACATGGTAGATATGTATGAAACGTACTGATTGACGTGAGTATATCAGTCCAATCCGGAGCCTTTCTCGACCATTGCCAGACACCCAAGTTACCGCATCTCGACTTCCCAGCGGGCGAAGAAAGTGCAGAGACGTTATGGAAACGAAGCTATGAACTGATTGAGACGTTTCTTCCCTGAAAGGGAGAGAGCATTAGGCCGAAATAGGAAGGCAATCTATTTGTATCAAAGTGTCAGTGCCAGCCCCGAACGGCCTTTTGATAAGCATCTCGGACTAAACACCGCCGGTCTATTCTCCGTCATTCGATTGGAGTGAGAAAGAGATGATTGGCTTAAAAGAGACCGTCTAATAACAAAGAAAAAAAGATATAAAACGCCAAGACCGAGTTTGCGGGGAAGATAGTCGGATAGTCGGAGAGTCGGAGAGTCAACTTCTTATCTTTTTTCCTTTTTTCCTCTCACCATCTTCATAGACATGCAATCAATATGTCGATCTTCCCATTTAATGACTCATGTCCCCTCTATCTTTCTCTCTTTTCCTCTCTTTCTCTGATTTAAACTGGAGATAACCGTCTCATACTTGACCTTGGTTTTTTCTCCGAACCACGTCCATACATTGCATAGGAAATAATACTGCTTCACCATGGCGCCAGTCATCGACAACACAGTCGTCCCTGGCACCGTGACTCTGGTGGACGTGGATCATGTCATGGAGACCCGGCACTTGGACCGCGGAGACCGTGACATTGTATTGATCCCTACCCCGTCAAATGACCCAGATGACCCCCTCAATTGGAGTCCGAGACGGAAGCTTTTGTCAACTGCTTGCGTGAGCATGTGAGTGCAGGTTATGACAGACTCTGTGGATCCTGTATCATATGATCGGATGTTGATACTTCATGGTTCTAGCTATACGATGTTCTCAGGAATTGCCTGCTCGGTCGTTTATTCAGTAATTAAGCCGCTTCATGAACAAACGGGTTTACCTGTGAGTACCCTGAACGAGGGAAGTGGGTACATGTTCTTGTTGGCTGGCTGGGGTTTGCTGTTTTGGCAGCCATTCGCTATGCAGTATGGCAAGCGGCCGACGTACATGTTATCATTGATGGGAATCTTGGTATCTTATCCATTCTTGGATATAAATGGAGAATTGTAGCTAACAAATCCAGGGTATGACGATGTGGGGGTAAGAGAAATATCAATGCCCACAATGAGATAAGACTAACGCCGGTCAGACCATACGCAAACACCAAGGGTCAATGGCTCGCACGAAATATCCTCTTAGGTTTCTTCACAGCACCCGTAGAAGCACTTCCTCAGATCTCCATCACGGACGTGGTACGTTAAACCCTGAGGAAAGAACCCCAACCACGCTCATACCGCAGCAGTACTTCACCCACGAGCGAGGAACATACATGGGTCTTTATGCATTCTTCCTAGCAGGAAGTAACTACCTCGCGCCGGTCATCTGCGGCTTTATCGCCCAGTACCAGGGCTGGCGGTGGGTATTCTACTACCCGAGTATCTTCGTCGGCTGCGCCATTACCTTCCTATTCTTTTTCTGCGAGGAAACAAACTATGTTCGAGTGCACTCCGATGAGCCTAGGACTGTCATACCCACGGGGTCTCCAAAATTCAGCTCGGATGGCGAAAAGGATAAATCCACGGCTGTTGACGACGAAGCTGCTACTGGGGTTAGTATCAGGTCGGGCTACACCAAGAAGTCATATGTGAAGAAATTGGCACTCTGGGGACCGAGCCAGGAGCAGAATACCTTGTTCCGACGATCCTGGCAGTGTCTTTACTACCTGTCTTGGCCGGTTATCTTCTATGCTGGGTATGGATACGATGTTTCCGGGTAATATACATTTTGACTAACATGCAAGCCAGCTTCTCTTACGGATCCTACCTTGTTTACTTCAACATCATGAATGGAACAGCCTCCATCATTCTTGGTGGAGAGCCATACAACTTCGGGTTGGTCCTGTTATCCTATTACCCGAGAAATAAACAGAGCAAGCTGACGAATCCTAGATCTTCCATGGTCGGCCTGAGTTATCTAGCGCCCATCACCGGTGTGATTCTGGGGTAAGATCTCCACTTCGCCCAATACTGCAACCGCAGCTGACAGAAGTAGATCTATTTACACTGGCCGATTCAGCGACTGGCTCACTGTCAAACTCGCCCGCCGGAACAACGGCGTCATGGAGGCAGAGCACCGTCTCTGGCCCTTCCTTGTTTGTTTGGTTCTTGTGCCTTCTTCCCTTATTCTATGGGGTGTTGGTGCTGCTCATGAGATCCACTGGTTTGGACTAATTGTTGGAATGTGCATTCTGGCCTTCACAAATACCAGTGGCATTGCGCTTAGCATCAACTACTTCATTGACAGCTACCGAGAGTTGAGTGGCATTGCAATGGCTAGTGTGATTCTAGTCCGGAATACCATGTCTTTTGCAATTGGCTATGGGTATGTTTTCTCGAGTTCTAGCGGAAGACAAGCACTAACTTTATCTAGTATCACGCCTTGGGTCGAGAACCTGGGATACCAGAACTGTTTCATCTCCGCTGCCTTTGTTGGCATGACGTGCGCTTCAGTCTTTCTCTTTATGATTAAATTTGGAAAGACATTCCGTGAACGATCTCGCGAAAAATACTGGAAGTTGGTCCAAGAGAACTGGGAGAAAGGCATGGGCAATTAGAATAGATGTACAGTTACATCTTGTACAAGCTTCAAATAAACCATTCCAGACAATCTAAGTACCATCTATTTCACCGGATCCTGTTCCTCCGCAAGGTGAATAGCACCTTCAGCATCATAAACAATCTCCCTGACCTTCACCGACCTCAAATGATCGACTCCCTCGGAAAGCTCACAGTCATGATAAAACAAGTACCACTTCCCCTGGAACTCGACAATCGAATGATGCGTCGTCCAACCAAGCACCGGATCCAGAATGCGTCCCCGGTACGTAAACGGACCCCAAGGCGAGTCTCCCGTCGCATAAGCCAAGAAATGCGTATCGCCAGTCGAGTAAGAGAAATAATACGTCCCCTTATACCAATGCACCCAAGCAGCCTCAAAGAACCTCCTCTCATGATCATCCGCCAGTAAAGGCTCCCCCGTCTCCGGCGCAAGAATAACAACCTCCTTAACCGACGACGCAAGCGAAAGCATATCATCCGACAACATCGCGACACGCGGACAAAGCGCCCTAACACCTTCACCAGTCGGCTCCTGGGGCCCAGACATACTCTCATCGAAGACAAGTCTCTTCTTTCGTCCGTCAACACCACCCTCATCCCCATCAACCCACTCCCCATCCTCCTCTCCATCCTCATCTTCCCCCCCAACCCAGCACTGTAGCTGTCCACCCCAGATCCCGCCAACGTAGAGATAAGCCTCGCCGCCCGCTTCTTCGTCAACGAAGACGGCAGGGTCGATGCTGTATGTACCCTGGATGTAATTATCCTGCGGGACGAAGGGTCCTTCTGGGGACGTTGAGACGGCTACGCCGATGCGGAAGATGCCTTTGTGATCGCGGGCTGGGAAAAAGAGGTAGAATTTGTTGTTTTTAGTTGCGGCATCTGGAGCCCAGAGTTGCTTTGAGACCCAGGGGATGTCTTTGTCGCGAAGGACGACGCCGTGGTCGGTTACGGGGCTGGTGATTGTGTCCATGGAGAGCACGTGGTAGTCGGCCATGTCGTATTGGTCGCCATTGTCGTTGAAGGCGATTGTTGTTTCGCGGTCGTGGCTGGGGTAGATGTAGAGTTTGTTGTTGAAGACGTGGGCGGAGGGATCAGCTGTGTAGATGTGGGAGACGAGAGGTTTGGACATTTTGGTGGTGGTGGTGGTGGTGGTGATGATAGTGAGGTTATAGATCTGAGTGTATAGATGAGATACAGAGGGGATGGAGGATGGAGGCTATTAATATTCGATTCTCTGCTATTTTACCATGCTACTATTACTCTATTATCCTCGTTATTCTCCATTTTCCCCGTTATTCCCCTCGTTATCCCATTATCCCACTATTATCCCTATTAGCCTGTGACTTTCTCTACTTCTTTAACCGACGGCTAAAATAAACGGCTCAATGTCCGTCTCGGGAAAGGAAATTAAGAGATCGGGGTACTATATAGTATTATCGAGGTATTTCATGTCTGTACTTTTCTATTTCAATCAAATGAATCACTTCAAATTCCACCGATGCGACTCCTCAGCATACGCCCTCTGCAATGCCTGCTGCCATTCCAGCTCCATCTGCCGGAGCACTTCAGCTTCACTCTCACCCATATTCTCCCCATTCCCGTTTGCATTCCCATCATCACCTTGTTCAACATCTTCCATATCCACATCCTCCTCCTCACACCCCTTCAACCCAAAAAACCGCCCCAATCTCTGTACCCTCGTAGGGAGATCAATAGTCTTCTCCTCCTCCGTGCCAATCCACGGGGTAATATGAACAGGATAATTAAATGTGGCGGGGACAGGCGGGTAGACTTGATGGAAATGGCGGGCAAGGTTATCGACCTGCTCCGAGGTCAGAAGATTGTAGGCCAGCATATTTGCTGGGAAGTCCGGGTGCTCGAGGCCCGTTTCGCTGTTGACGAGGGGCCAGAGTCGGCGGGAGAGGTGGCGTAGGAGGGGCAGGAAATGTGGGTGGAAATTGGGGCTCTCGTGGAATGTAGGGGATTCAGTTGGGAAGGATTCAGTGCGGTCTAGAGGTGTTATGATGGACGTGCTCATTGGGCTGAGAGGGTCTGCTAGGGTTGTGCTTGAGGTGGAGACCGAAAGGGTTCGTTCGGAGAGCCAGCTGATGCTGTGAGGGGAGCTGGGGGTTGTTGGGTCATTTTCCATTTTGAGCGAGTATAATGGTATTGATATAAGGGAATAACGCTTAAAGACTAACGAGAAGAGTACACTATGCAACTAGAATGCAGGAATTGAGGAAACATATATACGAAATGTATGCGATTGTCGAAACCCTCAAAGAACCATCGACAATGAGATGAAACATCCCGAAATAGCCTCTTCATTATAACACACAGACATCGTTCCGAGCTCTCTCCAATCACGGCGAGTTTCATACAGAACCCCTTGTCCCTTTGTTTCCAAGAAAAGAACAATAACCATGTTCATCATATCCATATACGTTTCATATTCAAGCTTAGCCCCATTCATTGGCTCAAATAGCCAACTCAAAGAGACTTATTGTCATCACAGCGACAGACTGCCCACTCCGCGTGACAGATCGGGTTCCTCTGACACGGCCGGGAGTCCCACGTACTTGTTAATCCAGTTCAAAACGGTCCGGTGCCACATGAGCGAGTTTTCAGGGTTCAGGACCCAATGATTCTCGTCAGGGAACGTCAGGAACGCACTGTCAATGCCACGCATCTGGAGCACATTAAACGCAGCTAGACCCTCAGCGATGGTCAGACGGTAATCCAACTCGTTGTGAATGATCAGATGAGGCGTTTGCCAGTGTTCCGTGAAGCGCGATGGATCCCACTTCGCCCAATTCTCGGGTACCTTCCAGATCGGCCCCTTCAGGTCATGTAGTGGGAAGTATTGCTCTTCGCTAGCCATCTGAGACGTCATGCTAAACACTCCATCGTGAGTAACTAACGCCTTGAACTTGCGCCCGAGCAAATTGCCCTGCATCCAGTTCATCATGTAGCCGCCATATGAAGCGCCCAGGGCAACCGCGCGCGTAATGTCGACGTAATCTAAGTGGTGCTCGATATAGTCGAATCCCCTGACCAGGTCCTCGTAGGGCCGACCCCCCCATTGTCCCTGGATTCCATCGGTGAAGGGCTGGCCGTAGCCAGTACTGCCTGTTGGGTTGGGTGTAATCACGACGTAACCCTGTTCGGCGAAAACAGCCGGGTTCCAGCGCGTGCTCCACTGATCATTCCAAGCGCCCTGGGGTCCACCGTGAATCAAATAAGCAAGCGGGTACTTGCTCCCAGGTTTGAAGTCAGACGGCTTCACAACCCACGCGTGGACAGGGTGATCTTCGGCCCCCTTGAACCAGATCTCATCGACCTGGGACGAGGACAAGCCGAATGCGTTGCCGCCTCGTCCGTTTGAGGATACCATTTGGACATCATCTGGGTGCGCTGGGTCAATGATGGTCCACAGGCTGTTATCGACCAGGCTGCTGCTAGAAACGAACAGCTTGGGGGATTTGGCAGCTGCGGGAACGGCGTCATTGACGTATCCCGATCTCGTCAGTCTCTTTAGAGAGTCGGGCTTGATTGTGTGCACATTCTCTAACGGCAGTTGGTAAAGAACTCCGCGGCCAACCTCCTCGACATGAAGCAACAGCGACTTGTCATCATGAGCAAACGATACGGCCGAGGGACTGAGATCCCAGAGTCCTTCGCCATCGTCCGACTGGAAAATTTCGATCATATCTCCATTCCACGGGTTAGGGACATACAGGATACGGTTCTTATCAGACTCATAGCCATCCTCGCGCATCGCCAGAACGGCAATAGAGCTACCATCTGAGCTAAGGACAGGAGACGACATCGCTCCCTGAAGACCCGTGACCTTGCAAATCTTTGGTTCAGACTCACTCATGCTAGTCCACGAGAACATGGGAGCATAGTAGCACGAGCAAGAGGTATGAGTCGCGGGGTTTAGGTTAGGATCTTTCGCAACAAAAACAATAGCCGACGGGCCAATATCAAAGTCCCCAGTACCACCAAAGGGTGGGATCGGCGACTCGACGCCCGCCAGTCCCGAGACCGCGATCAAGTTTGTGAGGCCTGAGATCGAGTACTTCCCAGCCTGTCGACGGGCCGGTGACAGAGGAGTCTGTTCCAGCAAGCCATAAAAGATCGCGTTCTTCTGGGGCTCAACATACGAGTCCCAGTGTCTGACAAAGAGAGACGTGTACAGTTTACCGGTCGTATGGGACTTCTTCGCATCGTGGGGATTGTACAGGGATCCGTCTGTATTAGCCTTGCCTGTCACGGCGAAGCCGACCTTTCCTGGTTCCAGACTGACCACCTTCAGGTCCGATACGGGGCCCGGGACGGTGCCTGCGGTGTATGTTTCATCGCTCTGACGGGCATCGCCGACGACGAAGCTTGTGTTGCCATTGCCCTTGGTCTTTAGCCAGACAATTTTGTCGCTGCCGTCCACCCACTGTGGGTTACTGGCGCCAGGGTCGTTGGTGATAAGGGCAGAGCGGCCGGAGGCGATATCGAAAACGCGGATTTCATTGGTCTTGGAATGAGACTCGAAGGAGTAGGACGTCTGCGTATAGACTGCTAGGGTGCCGGCCGCATTGGGGACAGCTGAGGACCGTCTGGGTGCTCCGAGCAGGACCCTAGAGGGTCGGTGTCAGTCCTGTGCTCTCAAATATGCTCGATGAAGATTCGTGTCCAATTGTCAACTATATCAACACTTACTCGGGAGTGAACTTCATGTTCCGAATTGCCATATCAGATCGTATGGGAGATAAGATAGGAAGCTCGGGGGAGCTTCCTCGGATTGAGCTTAAATAAAGGTATCAACAGGGTCTTGGGATGAACAAAATACGGAAAACACAACTGGGTATCCTATTGATGGTATTAAAGAGGGAAATATGGACGAGAAGAGGAGAGTTGGAGAAGAGGAGGTTGGGGAGCAACGTGATCATGCGGGGGTTGTGGCCCTGATCGGGTTAAGCGCCATGTACCTTGCAGGCATCGCCATATAGTGTTACATCGGAAAAAGCAGAGTAATATAGAACATGTTCTCATTTTGTATCAGGCTTCAGAAACATAACTATTATTACAAATTGTAAAGATTATGACATTTACTCTTCTTCCTCTTCACTCTCATCCTCGTCCATTCCCTCTGCTGCATTGACACTGAACGTAGGAGCCTGATCCACGCCAACATAGCTGTCGCTCATAAGGTAGAGCGTCAACTCATGATCTCCAGGAGTAGGGACCACGTACTCCAGGCGCAGCTCGAGTTTGCGACCGATGGTGACACGCTTGATAGCCAACAGGCTCTTGGTCTTCTCGTCACCAACAACCAACCACCAGTTCTCCATTTTCTGGCTGGGGTAGAATGGTGCGTGCACGGTAGCGTCGGGCTCTTCGTCTTCTTCGATGTCCCGTTCAATCTTGACCTTGAGGTATGCAGGTTCACCCGAAGTGATGGCCTCGGCATCCTCAACTTCGAAGTCGAGCTCGATGTTGGGATACCTCTCGTTGGTGAAAGCCGCAGCTTGTGCCAATTGCTTGTTGTCGAGGCCGAGGCGCTTGACCAAAGTAGCGTAGTCCTTGTTCTCCGATGGGTCCATGGCCTCCATGAATTCGAAGATATCATTGATCCTGTAGAAAGTGGGTTAGCAAATGTGTCTGGAGATCTTTCAGATGATACATACTTGTATTCATTGGCCACCTTGATCACATCAGGGGAGAAGTGGGGAATCTGCTTCAGAGGGCTGTCACGATCCCACATGGCCTGAACCACCATCTGGGACAATTCCATCGCGTTCATCGCGTTGAGATGACCCTCGGATGAGAGAACATCTACACAAGCGCTGAGCAGGTTAAGGACCTTGCGAACGATGTCTTCCTGATCCTTGGCAAGATCAAGAGGGAGCTGCATGCGGGAGAAGTGGGCCTGGAGGAGAACGAAGGCCTTGAAATGAGGAGAGTCGAAGGAAACCTCTGACATCTTAACCGGAACACGATCATACACGCGGCGAAGAATGTGATTCTCATGGCGACGCATCTGGATAGACTCGAACTCAGTCGCGGAGGTCACAATCTCCAGGATGCCCTTGAGCTTGGTCCGCGACGAGAGCGACAACAAGAAGGTCTGCATTGTGATAAACGAGATGTTGTAGTAAGCACCAATCATGGCAGCGTTCAAAGGCGAAACGCTGTCATCCTCTTCATCAACATCAATGATCTTTGCCTCTGACAACTCCTTCAATGTGTTCTCCACCAGCTCCGACAGGAATGTGCTGAGTCCCTCGTGGCTCACGTCGCTAAGACCATAGAAACTGGGGTTCGCAAGGAGACGGCGATAGAAATAGGTATATGTCATCCAATCAACCGCATCCTGGGTGGAGGAGATGGTCTTTGTGCTGGCTTCGGTCACAAAGGCATCGTGGAGGTAGACCTGCAGGTGACTCTCGACAGGCAAGGCCTCGTTCAAGAACTTCTTGTAGTAGTCGCGCTTCACTGCTGGCACCATAAGAACACCACGGCCAAGCTTGTCCTGACCGGGGCGGGAGGCTTTGCCGAACATTTGCAAGATATCGCTTATGGGGTAGTCGATGTAGCGATGCTCACGACCTTCGAAGAACTGAGTGTTCATAACGATGACCAAGTGAGCCGTGATATCCAGTTCCCAGCACACATCTCTCGAGGCCAACAGCACCTGGATCGCACCAATGCTGAATAGGTGCAAGACAATGCGCTTGTCAGTGGCATTTAGAGCTTCGTGGTAATAGCCAATACCATGGGACAGCGATGTGGCAAGGGTCTGCTCGTGGATACGCTCAAGCAAAGGAGCAAGCTCACTGACATCAGCGTTCAGGAAACGATCTTCGTCGTTATCGATGGCACATGCCGAGAGGAGATCCGCAGCGGTCGCACGGACCTGCTTGCGGCTTGGAACGAAGACCAGGGCAGGCTTATCTGGGGAGAGCTGCAAAATCGATTGATAGGCCGGGCGAGCCATCGCAAGCATGGCGGATGGGAAGTGAGGGATGCTGAATGATTGAAGGTGAAGCTCCAGAGGCACAGGGCGGGCATGCGGGCTGAAGTTGTAGATCGTGTGCTTGTTGGCACCAATCCACTCTCCGATGTCCCGAGCATTGGAAAGGGGCACACTAAGACCAACAATTCGCATTTCGTTTTCAGTCTGGAGAGCGATGTAGTGCATGCGAGACACAATCACTTCGTACACGTATCCACCGTAGCCGCCGAGCAAGTGAAGCTCGTCGGGGATGAACAGCTGCACTGTCTGGATGTTCTTACGTCGCTGCCACTGGCGAGACAACACGTCCCACTGAGTGGGGGTGGCAAGCACGAGATCAGCCTGTTCGAGAAGCTTCAAATCGGCTGTGGTTTCGCCCGTAAGCTTGACAATGGTCTTGCCTCCATCCAGTCCACCAAGGCGCTTCTGCCAGTCAGCTAGCCGGAGATCGACAAGCTCCTGGAAGGGGGCAATGTAGACTGCGCGACCGCTATCCTGTTTTGACCAGTGACGAAGCAAGGCCAACTCAGCGCAAACAGTCTTTCCACTTCCTGTGGGAGCACCGATGAAGATGTTGTCGTCGGTGTCGAATACTGACTTGAAGACCTGAGACTGTATCTTGTTGAAATGCTGCCAGTTAGGGTACAACGCTTGGTAGTCATCACGCTTCAGTGCCTTCACTGGTGCGCGCTGCATGTCGAGGAGAGGTGTATGGGGAGGGAAGCGCTCGGGGAGAATCAGCTTCTGGAAGGAGACGGCAATTTTCGTCTCAGAATGCATCCATCGGTCAGACACAAGCGAGATGAAGTAGTTGGGAGGCATTGGCTCAGTGACGGGAACGGTGAATTCGACGAGATGCTCATTCATCTCGGACTTGGCAAATTCACCTCGAAGCAAGAATCGATCGTGGAATAAGATCTCCTCTCCGTCGCAGTCCTCAACCAAAATCCAGAAATCTTGAGCATTGCCATGTATTTCGTCGTCCCAGACAAAGTTGGGGGAAATGGTCAACTCTACACGCAGCATGGATCGGGTGATGGGCTGCACCTGAGCTTGAACATCGAGTCGAGGGAACTTGGACACCAAGTCGCACACCACACGTCCGGCCTTGGGCATGCTCAGAAGCTCACCCATGCGGGGGGGATCCAAATCGAAATAACTGCCCCAAGGCACGTCAATGCGCTCCGCCTTCTGCAAAACATCTCGTGGGCAGTGGGGGAATTGACGAAGGGGTGACATCGTTGGCCACATGCGCTTCTCGGCCATTTTGCAGAGATCAAGCGCAGTCTTGGCCACTGAGGCCCAGCCTTTCTTCAGGCAAATCTCGAAAATCGCGCGGATGATACGTCCAGCAGATTGAGTGACATAGACCATGTCTGCCATCAGCGCAAGACCCTCAAGCTTGAGTCTGGAGATATAAGCCTGCAAAAGAACATTGATCTTGGCATGGGGCTCATCAATGGTTTCCTTGACAGGGACGGGCACACGGCCTAGCAGTTTTCCAAGCTCAAGCTTCTCATCCTGGCGGACCGGGATGTACTTGAACTCGTCACTCAGGGCAAAGATTCGGAACAATTCAATGGTAGTAATGGAAGGTTGGAGGTGTTGGGAGTAGGTGAGCATTGAGTTGTGACCGATGTAGTAGTGCGAAGAGATACGTCCAAGCTCAGTCGACTGCAGACGTCCAGTCTTCTTTTCATACTTGACGAGACCGGCCTTCTCAAGGACCGCAGCAGCGGAGTGAATAAGATCGACTCGTTTTTGCTCCAGGGCATCATCGTCCTGATAATCGGCGCCAACACTGTACAGGCCAGGTGATCGGAGCATCCGAACGTAAAGGTAAGTGTAGCCTAACCAATCCACACCTTCATCGCGGGTACGAACATTGCCAAGTACAATCTCAGCATTCAGGTTGTCCACCAATTTGCTCATCAGCTGCGACTCAATTGGAAGCTGTTGGTTCAAGAGCGAGAGATAGTATTGGATCTCAGCCTGCGACGTGATAATGATACCCTCACCGAATGTATCATATTGGGGTCGACCAGCTCGTCCCAACATTTGCAGAACATCTTGCGGGCTCAACTCGACCCAGGCACCCTTCTCGGGAGAGTAGACCTGGGTTCCCTTGATGATGACGGTATGGGCGGGAAGGTTGACACCCCAGGCCAATGTCGCTGTACAAACGAGGACCTGGATGCTTCCATCGGCGAAAAGTGCTTGGACTGAATCACGATCGGCAAGACTCAGACCAGCATGGTGAATACCCAGACCGTACGGCATGAGATCCTTCAGGCTAGCATCATCCACGGAGTCTGCTTCTTCGGAGAGAATGGCACGACTAGCAGCATCACTGCGCAGAATCTGTCCAATGGTCTCATTCTCAAGAGCCTTGTCTCTGATATACTTGGCAGTCTTGGCAGTCTCCTTTCGAGAATGGACGAAGATAAGCATTTGGTTTCGGTGTTGCCCGACCTGCTCCATGACCTTGGTATAGCAAATGTCGTTCATCGTCTTCAACTGCTTGATGGCCTTCTTTTCTGTGACACCGATGAATTCCTGCTTGAGGGGACAAGGACGGTAGCTGCCATCGAAATGGAACATGCCCTTGACAGGATCTGCGCGCAGAAAGGTTCCCACATCACGGTAGTTGGGAAGGGTGGCACTGAGACCCACGATTCGCACCGGCTCTCCAGTCTGCTCGGTTCTGCGAATCGTTCGACTGACAATGCTCTCAAGGACGGGACCACGTTCATCGTGGAGAAGGTGAATCTCGTCGATGACAACAAGGCGAACAAGGTTGGTGTAGCTGGTCTCGGTTGCCTTTCTAGTGATAACGTCGTACTTCTCAGGGGTGGTGACGATGATCTGGGTATCAGCAATTTGCTGCTTGGTAAGCTGACGATCACCTGTAAGCTCGGACACTCGGATACCATAAGGCTCCAGTCGCTTTCCAAGGTTGCCAACTTGTTCTTGGACTAAAGCCTTCAAGGGAGAGATGTATATAATCTTGAAGTCATCCAGCATAATCTCCCCCGTTTCAGGGTTGCGATTCTTCCCGATCTCTCGAAGGATCGTGAGCATAGCGACGTTCGTCTTTCCGGAACCCGTGGGAGCACAGACAAGCATATTTCCATCGTCATGGAACGCTGAAGGATAGCATCTTGTTTGCACACGGTTGAGTTCCTTTGAGGTCCCGAATCCAACACGGGCCCATTCCGGCAGCTCGGTGGTCGGGATATTCTTCTCTCCAGCCTCCTTCTTGGCCTTGGGTGGTGGCACATGGATCTCTTCGTATCCCTTGAATGCTCGCTTAGTTGAGCCCTGGGGAAGTTTAACGTTAGGATTGGTCATAAGATGGTTGCCTTGATGGAAGACCAAATTTTCCAAATTGATCGTTCTCTTGGGCTGAAGAATGCCACCCTCGCCACCTTCCGCGGGTTTCTGGTCGGTTGGGCCTGAAGGAACATCGACATCCATCAAGTCAAACTTCATCTTCTTTTCAGGCGGCGCTCCGAGTCCCTGGCCAGCTTCTTTGCCACGGATTTCATCGAGGATAGCACGTTGACCGGCTTCGACCATCTCAATCTCCAGGAGATTGCGCGCATTGGGATCCTCTGCGACTCTTCTCCAGCGGGTAACCCAGACAGTCTTGTCGCGGTTGGTGACTAGTTTAGCAACAAGATCGGGATGGTCATAGTCAAAGAGTTCCATGAGGTCGTTCTCAACATCGCGCAGAGGTTTTAATGTTCCATCTTCCTCCTTTCCGCCGAGGATTTGAAGTGCCTCATCTGTCTTTTCATGCTGGATATGAGCATCTGTGTATATAGCACCGATTTGACGCTGCAGCCAGTAAGCATCGATTTCACGAGCGGAGACCTTCAATCCGGCCTTTTCTGCGGCTTTATCAGTTCGGCCAAAACCTCCATCGATGACCATTTCATCTCCATCTTCGTCTTGGGCTGCTGCAGCATCTTCGGTTGCGAGTTGTTCTTGTTCATCCTCTTCTTCTTCGTCTGTGAGCTCGTCCTCGTCTCGAACTTCGTCCACGGTTCCCATGCGCTCGTCATCTTCATCTTCGTCGAAGACGACAGCGACACCCTGGCGTTCATCAAGTTCGCCACCTTCTTCATCAAGGCCGCCTTCCATCTCTTCCTCTTCGTCCTGGGCATCGTAATCTGTAATCTTTTTGCCTAGGTTCACAAGCTCGTTGAACTCTTTAGGGTTCATTGAGGTTCCTAGAAGATCATCAATCTCCTTCTTTTTATCAAAATCCTTCATATCTTCGTCCTTCAGTAGTTCCAATACAGCATCGGCAGCACTTCGAATGACTTCGTGGGGGACATCACCCAGCTGGCTTCCGGTAATTGTGAGAATAAAATCATAAGTGGCTCGTGTGGCGGGTGTGCGAGGACGATATTTCAACCCTTCGACGAAGGCATCGGCTGCTGAAAGGATTCCCTGGCCCCGTAGTTGTGCTGGTTGGCCGCGGTGGCGCTTTTTCTGTTCGCGTAAAAGCACATCTTCGCCCTCACCGATTGAGCCCCGCTCGAGAGCTGCCGGAGCTGCCTTTTTAGATTTGGGCGCGTCCTCACGCGCGACTCGTGCGCCCATCTCGCGGATCCCAATGCGACCCGCGAGGGACTCCGGGTCTCCAGTGGGTTCGTCATGGGTGCGACTGATAAAACGACGATCCGCCTGGAGAACCAGGTTGGACATCGCCGAGTACTTGTACTGCGAAATATTTTGGTCCGCCATCTTGGTGGTTGTGTGGCTGGATCAAGGGGAAAAAGATGAAAGAAAGAGTGAGCTGCGACAAGAATCTGCGGAGGGTCAAGATTCAGGCCGCGCCGAGACACAAGATGTCGGCGATTGATCAGTTTCAAATGGTCTCACAAATCTGGCTCATCCTCCTGCCGCAAGTAACGTCACTTATAAGGGAGAAATATCACCCAGGGTTGTAGATAGATGAAGTCAAGGAGAGTGCAGCTCGGGAAGATTTCGGTGGCGAAGGCGGAAGGAAGGGAGCTTGGATGGTTCTGCCACCCCAAACGGTTTGGAGCGCGTCGCCACAATGCGCCCTGGTCTGCCGATTTCTCATTTAATGCCAGTTTATATGAGGCCTCTGACGACCTTGATACGGACATCTTATCGTTGCCGTATACACCGGAGCATCTGTCACCATGCGCTTCGAACCTGCAGCCCTCGCGCGTCCACCGCCGCACCGAAAGTTTACATACGAGGCGCGAAAACTAAAGCGACAGTCAAGTTGAAAGACCTTCCTCAAGGTGTTTTGAAACTCGAGGCATACGATGATCGCGTGGATGAGGCTCCTCGTTACCCGACTGTGGTACAGGGGCACCGAAACAATATGCAGACGTTCAAGAATTGTGTTATCTTGACCCGAGTCGGGGGCTTCTATGAGGTACGATAATAGGCACTACATGGCTAGAGAACTCCATGCTAACGTTATATTTGTAGCTCTATTTTGAACAAGCAGAGGAGCTGGCGCCATTGCTCAACCTCAAACTCGCGACCAAAAGGACCAACGGCGGGCCGGTTCCGATGGCTGGCTTCCCCTTCTTCCAACTCGATCGATTTCTCAAAACTCTCGTCGGAGATCTCAATAAATATGTGGCTATCAGTGAAGAATTTGCCACCAATCCAGAAGGCAGGGCACGCGCAGGAGGCCTCATGTTTGATCGGAAGGTTGCTAGAATTATCACTCCTGGCACACTGATCGACGAGAAGTTCATTGATCCTTCCGAGCATAATTTCTTGTTGGCCATATACTTGGATGTCCCGTCTTTACAATCGCAGTTGAAGCAACATGCTGACAATAGTCTCCAATCATCGCATCAGCATATATTGTCCTCTGTGCCCCAACAAGTAGGATTGTCATGGCTTGACCTCTCAACTGGTGATTTCTTCACTCAGCTCACAACGACTCAAATGCTTCCATCTGCGATTGCCCGAATTGGAGCTCGTGAGATTCTGGTAGATCAGAACATACAAGATCTTATTGGGCATGAATTACAAATGCTTGTTGGACACGATCATCGCCTTGTCACCTTCTTCCAATACCCTGGATCATTCAAGCCAGTATCTGAATGGGGCACAATGTTAGAATCTCCGGTTCCTGAAAATACTTGCGCCTCATTCACACCGGAGGAAGTAGCAGCTGGGTACAGTCTGCTTGAGTACATTCGCGTGCAGTTGCAAGGATCGAATCTCAAGCTTCAGCCTCCAATTCGAAGACATTTGAATGAGTCAATGAGCATTGACCGTAACAGTCTGCGTGGTCTCGAGATTCTAGAAACAGCGAGAGACGGTTTTGGGAAAGGAAGTCTTCTGCATGCTGTGCGAAGGACTTCTACAAAAAGTGGTGCACGGCTTTTACGAGACCGACTGAGTATGCCCAAGCAAAATTTCGAACGTTCTTGTAGCTTTTACTAATACGTTAGACGCAGCCTCGCCATCTACATCCTTACAAGTCATCAATGAACGTCTGGACCTTGTCTCGGTGTTCATAGAACATGTGGAGCTCCGTGACCGCGTCATCCAACTTTTGAAGCGGAGCCATGATTCTCAACGCCTGGTTCAGAAATTCGCTTTTGGCAAAGGAGACCCAGATGACTTGATTTGTCTTTCCCGTGCCATCGAGGCCTCTAATGAAGTCAGACAGGTTCTTCTAGATCACAATAGGCTTTCGGTCTCATCCAGCACTTCAGATTTGAATCACAGTCTCACTATCCTGATCTCACGGCTTTTCCTCGATGGTCCTATCGCGCTAGCGGACCAAATCCTTGCGGCTATTGACGAAGAAGGCTTGCTACAAAAACAACGCATCGAGGATAGTACCGCCGCAGAGGCAGCCAGTCTGGCAGAAAAGGTTACTATGGATGAAGCCACATCCGGCGAGCTCGAAGCACTGCCGAAAAAGATCAGAGCGAAGAAGGGCGAGCGAACAGTTGTGGCTGATACAGACTCCGGCCCCCTTGATACCTGGATTATGAGGCGTGACGCAAGCAAAACTTTGAATGCACTCCACGCGGAACTAGAACGGTTGGGTGATGAAAAGACTTTCTTGACTCAACATCTCCGTGATTCGGTTGATTCATCAGCGTTGAGCCTTAAATGGACACCAGGGTTGGGTCACATCTGCCACGTTAAAGCGGCAAAGATATCCCAAAAATCTCTGGAAGACTTGGGTGTCACTCGAAATGTCTCATCGACCAAATCTACTAGGTCATTCTATCTACCAGCCTGGACAGAGCTAGGAGTCAAAATGGACCACGTCAAGATTCGGATCCGTCAAGAGGAGCAAACGATCTTTGAACGTCTGCGCCGTGAGGTGATACTGAACGTTGTCAAAATTCGCCGAAACGCAGCAGTTATGGATGAGTTGGACGTGGCGTGTTCATTTGCAACTCTCGCCCAGGAACAACAAATGGTACGGCCCATTCTCAACGATGGTACCTGTCATAAGATTGTCGGTGGAAGACATCCCACGGTCAAACTGGGTCTAGAAGAACAAGGACGATCATTCGTGAGCAATGATTGCTTCCTGGGTGATTCCGAGCGGATCTGGCTCATTACTGGCCCCAACATGGCAGGTAAAAGTACCTTTTTGCGCCAAAATGCTTTAATCACAATCCTCGCTCAAGTCGGATCTTTCGTACCCGCAGCTTATGCCGAGATCGGTATCGTCGATCAGATCTTCAGCCGAATTGGTGCAGCGGATGACCTCTTCCGTGATCAGTCGACGTTTATGGTGGAGATGTTGGAAACAGCTACTGTTCTCAAACAAGCCACTCCCAAGTCATTTGTGATTATGGATGAAGTGGGCCGAGGCACAACCCCGGAAGATGGTACAGCCGTTAGCTTTGCCTGTCTGCATCATTTACACAATCACAACCAGTCCCGAGTGCTGTTTGCTACTCATTTCCATGCCCTTGCGGATATGACAGCGGACTTTGAGAAATTGGCGAGATACTGCACGGATGTGAAAGATATGGCTTCAGGTGCCTTCTCTTTCGTCCACCGGCTACGGAAAGGCGTCAATCGCCAGTCTCATGCTCTGAAGGTCGCCCAACTGGCTGGTTTGCCCAAAGAGACCCTCGAGGTGGCTACTCGGGTCCGCCAGGAAATGAGGGATGCACTTCCACCACCTCGAGTTGCTGATGAAGATCAACCCTAGCCTCATCGTGCTTGAAGGTGAATGTTGTGGATAATATGTACTTCGAGGTACTATGTATGATATTTATGTACAATATTTCGGCTTCTCTTGTTAAAGATACCACCAAATCACTAAGCAAGGTTGGCAAATGCCTCCTCGCATCTATTCTCAATGCCAGCTGTCAGTGCCTTCGGCTTCTAACCTAAGAACCCGAACACTTGCGACTGTTTCATAGACAGGCATCTACAGGTCATAGCTTAGCCGACCACAGCCTCGGACCCTTCTCAACCCGACCAAGTTGACCCTTCCGACCAAGATCAACAACAACACCCTCCCCAAACGCAGCCTCCTGACAATCCTCATCCCCAACCCCATTAACAAACTGCACAACAACAAAATCAACCCTCCTACGGCCCAAAACCACCATAGGCGCATGCCACGTCCCAACACCATAAGTAACAGCCTGACCACCACGCGCCACAAACGCCTTAACATTGTTCAGATCCGGCGGGTCACGAACAGTGACCATCTCGCCGGCCTCATTCTTTGCCGTAGCAGTCTTCCCCTTCAAAGTGGGGGCAACAACTACCAGAAACAGCGGCTCTTCCTCGCCGTCCCCGACCTTCGAATGAGCTGATAGGTCGATTGGAATGAAAGTCTGATTCGTAAACGGGTGGCGCTCAAGGATCCGCACATCAAAGACATCCCTATCAGGAAGCTGGGGGCCGGTGCTGACAGTGCGCAAATTGCGCGGGAAACAGCAGAACATGGTCATGTGTGCCTCGGAGGGCTGCCTGCTTGGACAGGCATTGGTGTAGCAGTCGAGGAGCGGGGAGATGGGACTGTACTTGAGAGCGGAGTTTTGGTTCGCCAGGACCGGGATTGGGTTGTGTGGCGGTAGGGATGATGGTTGAGGGGCGATGTTTAATTCTCTTGGTAATGGGGAGACCACTGCTGTACCAAATTGTGCGAAGTTCTCCGGTGTAAGAGGTTCCGGAGTGAGCGTGACTGTCGGGTTGGCTGAGAGGATCGGCGCCATGGTGGGCTTTTAGGTGTCTCCGCGGTGTGTGGACGCGTGTTGGTCAATCGCTTGGTGTCCGCCACCTTCTAGCGTGTAGGTCTACAGCTCTACAAGAGAGAGGGAAATAAAAGAAGAGAAATTGGATTGGATGTGGTTTATGAAGCTAATGAGGAGATGTCGGCGTCCTCCGGTGATAAGATAAGCGGCCGGGACCGGGGAAGTATGGTATGGAGAATTGTTCGTTTTTATATTCATCTTATAGAGAATATTACTCCGAGAACTACATAAATGGCTGCTTGTGTTGCTCTTTTGGTTATTTTCGTGTCAATATGGACCAGGTGGCAAGCTCTTCAAGGCGTGTGGCCGCTTAGCTCTGCGCCCAAGCGCTATGAGAATACGCCAGTTTCTTATGATAAAATTAAAACTGGTCCCTGCACAGAACGGGAACGGGAACTTTCCGCAAGTTGGATCCAATATCCTGCACTGAAGTCCGTGCTGAGGACCTTTGGGATAGTACAATATTTTTGTGTTGATACTTAGATAGACATAATACGTGGGATGCTATATAGTGCGGGGAATCAGTCTTGCCTTAAGGATGTTCCTTTCACCGTTTGTATACGTACATTTAGCCATGGGAGTGACTTTGATTCGCTCTTGAATCTAGCAATGTCGGTCTGGGAGACTTCAATGCATTGTGGATGTACAATCATGTACTCTGCAGCCCTGGAGTGACCGGTTAGCACGGGTATATCTAAAGATCTGAGACAAACAGCCAATCTGAAAAGACAGGATCTATGGTTCGCACGCTAGCTGCAAGGCAACCACTGCTGATCGTAATTGTTTTCATAATTCGGCCCTGTTTGTTCCCCAAATGAGGCTCTTGGGACTGCGAAATAATACACTGGGCCGATATTACCTGCATATACTTAACGCTGGCCAATGATGCACGTATTCGATCCCTCCTCGAGGACAGGCGCAAAATGCCGGCGGTAATAGCTATTGGTCTATTGTGTCCGTTTCTCCGGGACTGATACCTAACCCAGTGGTTGCAATATAGAATTCGATGATGTTCACACACCGGTGTTTGAACTCCAACACGCTGGCATGGAACTCCTGACGTCTTGGTTAATGATATAGGAAAGACTCTGACATAAATCAACTGTTATTTCCTCTCCCCTGAGAGCCCAGCAAACTCTATCCTCCTTCTGATAGTTGAAACAGCTTCCTCGCGTTTAACCGTGCTTGAAATACTGTAAACCCATTCCAATTGCCAGAGTAAAATTTCCCTGTGCAAACTATATCAATTCCAGACGCAACAATGAATTCTTCGAGTCAGTCTTCCCCCCAGCAAACCTCTACGACCAACACGGGCAATTCGAATGCTGTTGCAAGCTCATCCACTCCTCCAACAAGCTCCAACTATACTTACACAGAGCATAAATTAAGGTAAGACAAATATTTGCTATCTCGCCTACCCCAAGTTGAGAATAATCAGTAATTCAAATAGTGACGATGAGGAATTCCAACGAAATACCAACTACATGGGCGGTTGGATCGAAGACCTCAACCACCCAGATCAATTTTCATTGTCTAAGCCGTGAGTAAAACTACTGAGTCCACCCAGCGTTGACTCCACGGGCATGTCGACAACGATGCGGCTATTGAGGGGTGCGAGAAGGATACGTGCAGGAAATGGTGAGCTGGTTTCGTGTCTAGGATGCATTGATTTGTCGATGAACCCAATCATGCATCACAATTCCGAGCATTCCCGAGATTGACAGTTTAATACTGCCTATGACGCCTATTTGGAGGAAGGACGCGCTAATGCATGTGTACTTGGAGTTGGAAGACCTAGCGGAGATCTGGAGGAGAATTGGGACCGAGGATACGAACATACGGATACGGCATGATTTTCTATTTTCTATTTCCTTTTGTTTTGTTTTTTTTTTTTCGTTTTTGTCGTTGGCTTTGTCTCTACTATGGCAAGCATGTGATAGGAATAAAATTGAGGGGAAAGTGACAAGGGTATGCAGCCATTATTCGTGCATGGTATGCCAGCGAAATGGCAGATGGCAACATTTCCCGAAGATCCGACGCCATGAGAATGGAGGTCAAGGCTAAAAATGGAATTCGATGTTTTAGCCGACGGACATGCTATGTGTTGTCGACTACACTGATGCGGCGCTTTTCCCCTCCTTTCTTATCTCGGACATTTAGCTTCGGTGTTCCCTGTTAAAATGTTACTATTATGCGTTGTGCTAGTGGTACAGGTCACCAACTAATTCGACTCGGAGTTGAATCGTTGGACATGCATGTACATGTAACATCAAGTCGCATCCTTGATGCAGCCATGCCAAAACTGGGAAGACGCATATGAGCAAGATTATGGGATTTTAGCATCATAACGGGGTCAGATACAGCAAGGATTGCCCAGAACTGTAGTTAGCTCACGACTCACTCTAATAGGGTAGAGAAAAGCCCTTGGCACGTATGAAGCTAATGCCACTTTACGTGTAAAGGTAAATACGCGTCTCTCCAGAGACATTATATCACGATTTCATAGCCCCAGGAAGAAAGAGGTATCTACTTGCGGTGGATCTCTGGTACGAACTTGCAGTTGTGGTAATGCTCGGCAATGATAAGATCAAAATCTGAAATAATATAGAAATGCAACACAGAGGCAATGAGCAACCCAATGTCCTAAACTTCAACAGACTACACATCTGGTTCCATAGGGCGGTTTGCGTAAAAGGCTAGCAGGGACGTATTAACAGAAGTCGATAGATTAACGCGATTAATAGACCAAACTGCCGAGCATATGTATCCAAGCGCCTGAGAAGGAAAAAGAGAAGTAGGGTTGATTTCTCCACTAGCTAGGTCATACATATATGTACATAAGTTATGTGTAGTTAACCAGTGACAGACTAAGGGAATTTTGGGATCAACAGAGCAAAAATACATCCATCCTGCTAGCCACCTGAGAACTTGACCTCCCGGGCATCAAATCCTTCTACGAGACCACATTGATGGTCCACGAGCTAGAGACTTGATATCTACGCAGACTGACCTGCTGATCTCTCTCGGTGAAACAGAAAAATATAATCTTCTGATAGAAATCTGACAAAGGGTTTTAGTTGTTCATATCGTACAAAACTATGGAATTGAAGAACTGCTGATGACCGCAGCCAGGAATCCACAAACCCGTCTCCGGCCGCCCTTCTTTTCCTAGCAAAGAGTCAACTCTTTACTGTTCCAAGAAACCCATTTAGAAGGGACACCCGGGGTTGATAATTGAAACCGGCAGACTCAATGCTTGCTGACTCGCATCAACTCCAAACGGGCTCGCTTGGTTTTCACAGGGCCCATGGTCAAAGTGTGGTTTCCGTTGGGTGACTATGAAGCTGATGGAGACAGCACTGTGTCTGCCAAAAACGATACTGACCAAGGAGAATCCGGGTCCAAATGCAGGTGAGAATACACTGGCCAAGTAAGCTACTCTTCTCCTCGGTTAATTTGCGCAATATAAAGCCTAGATATACTGCGTCGCACTCGGCGCAGCAAGACGGCGGTTGTTGGCAGACGGACCGGCCATGAGCCGTGCCATGCGGGCTCCAATCACCAATTGTAGCCGTTCGATATATTGTTGTCTGGCGTCGTCGACGCTGTCTAGAACCACTTAGTTACTTGTTCCGTGATTCCAAAGTCAACCAAGTGTTTTACTTTGCCATCATACCTTTGATCATTTTCGGGATCGGAAGGTTGTTCGTTTCGAAGGGCCCTGTCCCTTGTTGCATTTCGGCCATTCCGAGGATATCATGGTACTTGAAGACCGATGCGATCAGCATCCATTGTCTGGTCTCTTGTGAGAATGAGGTTGAAAACAGGGGCTTGATTGCTTGTATCCACATCTCAGCAGCCATCTCGACGACCTCGTGACACTGGAAGTAGTCAGTGACCACAGCGATATCACTAAACTTCTATAGGGACAATACCCGGGGAACGTCTCGTAGACGGCCATGTGTTAGCCTCAACGCTATCAACAGTGTATCTGGGTTACAGATATGGATAGGAAGCTCCACGGGCCCGTTGGCTAACTGCCTGCCCCTCGGGCCAGCGACTTTGTAGCATCGCCTTATTTTAAGGCGATGCTAGCTTAAGGTGCTTAGAGGAGACCTTGAACCGATCAGAGGAACCCCCCAACGCAGCCTGTGGTGCTGCTGATAAGGATAGCACCTGGTGTGTGGAGGATTATATCGCCATCTGGATCAATCATATGGATGGGGGACATGATGCTTGCCCCTATGCCAACCGAACTAGGAGCATGGCGCTGGGATGAGGCCATGGGCGGTATTGGGATGCTGGAAGTAGAGCCAGGCCGAGGTACCTGTGACTGGGATATGAGAGATATGTGATGAAAGTGTGACAAAGGTGAGGGATAGGTGTGTGAGAGCTTTGCGGGAGGAAGAGACAAGGTTTTTACGCACTGAGAGGTCAAACAAGAAGGAGCCAAATTCTGAGTCTCAAGTCTTGTGCTTTCAATTGTAATCCCAATTTATCTCCGTACCTACACAGTTGATTAGTTATACCTATCTATCTTGCCTTTTCTAAGAAATATGAAGGTGCCACAAGGTATAAGAAGCTTTAAGCCAAAGCACCTATAAGGGTTATCTTCAATCGGTTGGTATAAAAAGAGAAATTTTGGTCTCATATAGCACACTCCCCAAGGATGGGTTGTTTCGAACGAGACCTTGTTGGGTATACATGAGCAGGGAGCTTTGGGAGATGTAACTAAGAGCTGGTCCATATTATATTTTTGATCCACCTCTGTCTTCTCTGTATACATTATATATGATTTTCTCTCATATAGAGACAGTGACATGTGTAGATGTTCAAATTATATTGAAGAAAAGGCTGGTTATATGAGCTTGTACAAAGAAACCCTTCATGCAGACGACAGACCCTGTATGGTTCTACATGTAGGATGCTCCTTTTTACCCTGATTTAAATTCTAGTTTTCGAAACAGATAACTCCCTCGTTTCTGATATCCTTTCCTTGAAAGGGAGGATAATCGTCGCCCTAAAGCGGTGAATTCGGAATAAAATGTTGACAATGCACCGGTCCCTCAATTTTTCTACACCTACCGAGACATAAATTTTAATTTCATCTGTGGATCTCTGCATCTCGCTCTGCATTGTCTTCGCTCTGTCTAATTTTAAGATATCGAAATCATCTGCATCTACAGCTTCGGACTAGGGGCAGGACCATAGACCCACATCGACTGAATTGACGGCGACTGACATTCATGCGCCCCACCAAATTGATCCAGATGGGGATATCATTCTCTTCACACCAGAAGCTCCCTTAATTAATATCAGCAAAGGCAATGTCCCTGGAAACTACGCTCGTTTTCAAGTCTCATCGAAGCACCTCAAACTTGCATCAGGCTATTTCAAGCGGATGCTAAAAGATTGCTGGGCTGAAGGGGACGCTCTTTCGAGAAAGGGGTCTATTGAGATCCCGGTCAACGACTGCAAACCAGGTATCCTTCTTCCTTCTGACCATTTTAAACGTCATTCATGGACGTACGCGACAAGTTCCTCTAAAGTTGGCTCTGCTGCAATTGACTGATATCGCCGTGTCCACCGACCTTTTTCAATCCACGAGGCAATCGAGGTGTTTACTGGTAATTGGATAGAAAACTCAAGTCGCTTGTTTTGTCCTCGTTCTCAGAAGATACAAAAAAGTGGATGATGATCGCTTGGGTCTTCCAGTCCAACGATATTCTTCGACAGACAGAAACAGTTGCCATACGGCAAGGAAAAGGTCCCTTTCAGACAAGCAATCTACCAATTCCAAAAAGCATCAAAGGTGTGTTGGTGAAAATGAATGATGGTTCGATTTCGAGATCTGGGCAGCAAATAACAAACTACGTGGTTCTAGACAAAATCGATCAAGCCAGACAACAATACATGGAATACTCCAAGTAAAGATTGGGAAACAAATCGAAAAGTTGTTGAGCCCGGCTGATAATCAAGCTCGTTTTCGCGAGTGCGATGCAACATACTTGGTCTTATCCTTCGCACACTAACCAAAAACAAGATATCTTACTCAGCCGGTGTACCTTTGATTGGATATCAGTCTTGCTCCACCTTTTTCACTGTTTCTTTTGCAAGTGTCAGTCCTACTTCCATCAGCTCTATGATCGATAGTTGCAAGCCAACACCTTCTTGTCCTTCCTATCGTTCCTCCTATAGTTCAAATTCCCGATGTGAAAACAGAGACAAACCTTTTGGGGATGACGCCACATGCGAAGCACAAAATCTGCCAACTTTGCTACAAAACCCCAAGATTTCTTCCTAAATCATGTCATTTATCGACCGCGCTCAATCCATCAACATCAAATTGTCTCTATTTATCTGTTACACCCATAAATATTCAACCCGGTGCAACCGGTTTTCAGGTCTGTTGAAGTTTTGGATATTGGCTTAAGCATTGTCTCCATTTGTCTCCATATGCTGTGTTTCTATATCAGATTCTTTCCTCTCGCACAGAGACAGTGATAAGCGTAGAAGTTGAAGTCATATTAAAGGAAAGTGGTTACGACCAATAGCGGATCTGGTTTGCAGATGCATAGGAAGCTCCACAGACCCGTTCGCTAGAAAAGCCTGGCAATCTATGGACCTCATGGGAGTTATACATATATTTCTTATGCATTTACTGTGTCAAATGTTGTGCAAGTTACAATATTTGAGGCAGACAATTTACCCATTCCCAAGTTCATCAAGGGTATGTTGATGCTAACCATGTGTTCTTCGAAGATCAAGCTAATAACAGGGTCTTACAGCGCACTCGAGAGTGGGTTGGGCTTGCAAAACATTCAACTGCAGGACCTGCACAGGACAAATTGGGCGGCCTCTGTCTTTGCTCTTTCTACAATCCTGCTTTTTGAATCTATTCTGATCTTCTAGAAAAAGCACTTTCGCACACCAAGATTGAAATCAAGTCTCGCTGGACATGTGCTGCCCTGGATCAAGAAGCACGATGCTCTGCGTGAGGACCTTCTTTCGAAGGGTATGGGACACAGTTCTGCCGCACAATTCTCGGCAAAATGGAATTTCAGAGATCAAGGACAATGCTAAGCATTTAATTGAACCTCTGCTTGCTATCTTGACTCTACATGAGCCGAGCTATTAAAATATGTGCAGTATCCGCATACGCAGGGCCAGCATGCTGCTCGACCATCAATCCCTAGCTTGTCATACATTCAGGGCCAGTGACCTTTGAGTCAGCAACCTGCTGCTCGACCTTCAGTCCCTGGATTGACATGCATTCAGGGTTCTGCGCCCGCTAGTACCATATTTGCTTCGTCGACCCAGCCGCCATATAGTGCGGATTCTGTGCATGCCCCTTCTTTTGGCGCTCCGTTCGTGCATCACGGGCTGCCTAGTCCTCCTACATACGTTCAACAGAATATGAACAACCAACCTCCTGCTCCTCAGTCTTCCCTCCCCTATCTCCGGGGTCCAGAGACTCTACCATTGGATAGATCCACACCTTCTGATATTCTTACTGCTAGGAAACGGTCATCGCGATTTGACTCAACCTGATCCTCGTTTCATCTCAACTTCTTCTCTCCGACAGCGTCGTCATCATCACCGACGCCTCCGACTCCGATTGAGTACGAATGATCACAAGCAAGGTGGTCATGGATGTGGCGCAATCAGGCCATCACTTGCCAAGAAGAGGCAATTCCAACATAACGTTGGCGCTCAAACCGAACAGAAGAAAGCCGGTTATAACCATCGATAACCCTAGAGTGGAGGGACAAATTCAGATGGGAACGGAGGACCCGAGGGAGAATCCAGTTGACGTGGACTCGACTGACTCGACCATAATGGATGTCTCCCACTGGATCCTGTCTAGCAAATAATGATCGATCCAAATACGCCAATTCCATCGTCCTGGTCTTTATCAAAGCAGTCAAAGCCTCCACGGCCAAGACCGACAAAACGTCTAGTAGCAAGCCACCCACAGGCGAACAATCAGCCGACTCTATCGTCAAAGAGGTCTAAAAACGCGTCAGAACAATAACGAAGGCTTTCCAGGATGAAGACCGAGAACTGCTCAAACACGGTTTCACTGGACGACCTACATGTTCACGAAGCGATTCGACCTCAAGCTGATTCTATATGCCAGCATGAGTGGGAGTTGATTACGAATGACAATTGTTCTAAAAGCCTGCCTAGGTAGACTTCGTATCGTACTCATCTAACACAGAGGGTTTTCTATAGAGAATGGACTACGAACAACTCAAAAGTATGCGTGTTGATAGCCTGGTAGGGGATACTGAAATCAACCCATATATGTCATTCAGCTATGCTATACTTGGATATTGTAGACAAGTCCCAAGAGCTACCATAGCAACGGCACCATTGTGATGATGACTACTAGTATGTTCCGCGTTTGAAAGTGAAGGGTGATGGTGATGAATACACCGGCTCAGCGATATTCCTCAAGAGGCGACAGAATATCTCTAAGTAACATATAGTTAACTGCTCTTCAGCGGCGCGTACATCGCCATGGTGTATTGGGAGCGTTTGGAGTCACAGCAGTTGCTCAAAAGTCTGAATCGAAACACCAGGGCAGTGTTTCAACCAGTTTGGCTCATAACTTGACACTCGCTAATAGAGAGCCAGAGTATATCAATGTCCCTGGATACAGACTCCCTCAGTAACGAAAATTTAAAGACGCCGTAGCAAGTTTGAATCAAGTAGCATTCTCTCCTTTTGCATCAAATCGTGCTTTCTTTGCTCGCCGTTTGATTTCTCGCTTGGACAAAGGCTTGTCAGCGTCCTCGGGGACAGGCTCGGAACTAGTAGAAGCCTTCCTCTTGAGATTGTCCGCTCCAGTTTCTGGCTGCGCAGGTTCTTTAGTCTTCGGTGCGCCCTTTTGCCTTGGCGGGGGTCCTTCATGTTTGGCTTTGTCCCCACCGTGGACGATATCCACGAGACCTCGCCAACTGGTTCGCTTCAACTTGGCCAAAGCGGTCACCTTCCGCGACTCTTCGCAGACTGCTTCCTTCCCACGCTCTTGTGATAAACCCCAAACACAGGCAAGATTGATCACGTCCCACGGGGCTCGTAGACTTAAAGCTCTTCTCGCTTCGCTAGACACAATGATGCCTCGACCGCGTGTCGCGCGGATCAAGGATGTTGCATTCCCAATCAGGTTTCTTCGGGCATCAAGTCCACTCCCCGTGATCCCTGGCCCATAGCATATCTCGATACGAACCCCACGTGCGATTGCCGCGGACAGCATTTTGAATTTGAAGTGGTATGGAAGTCGCACCGAGAGATCCACGGAGATCACGTCGCATTCCAAGTTGGTGCACGCATTTAAAAGTGACTTTTCATTTGTAGGACGGAGAGCAACAATGTCGTACGCTTGACTCAAGGCGGCTAGGCGCTGATTCTGCGCGGGATCTGCCAGAGTCAGGTTCAAGCGGGTCAGCAGTTGGAGGGATTTCGGCGCGTTTATTGGAAGAGGAGGTGGAGCGAGAGTTGGGGGAAGCTTCCCGTTGATCGTTTGAGACAGGGCAACGGTAGTGTAACCAACTAGAAAGTCAGGTCAGTCCCTCATGTGCTCTAAAATGCCGGATCTTATGCCGCAGAGCGGAATGAATGACTTACGTTCGGCAAGGAAATTCAGAGTGTGGGGCACCTCCGGGTCATCGGGGCTGTAAGGTACATTCAGGTCGTAAAACATGGTGGGTTTAAAAGAAGGCCAGCCAGCCCGCGGGGATTGTTGCTTGACTTCTCAGCGCTCTTGGTCACATCGAACTGTCCCAAAAAGGCAACCAGAAATCTACCGGATTAACAGAGGATCCGTCAGTTATCGCACTAACTTCTTTCGGCCGGGTCCCCACAAAGCTCTCTGATCCCGTGACCTCAAGCGGAACGGTTCTCATTCTACTGATCATATCACGACAATATCTCGTTTCGTCCATCCCATTGCTCAAGGCCTCTTGTGAGCACTGTGTTTGGGCTGAATAGTCGCTGGGCCTATTGCTACCTGTATCCTCCGTCAACCTAACCCCGGCCCCTCTTTCCGTCACACGCCCGCCCCCCTCGTGACCCCGCCGCACATCTCTCAATTGTGGGCGCACTCGGAAACCGCCTGTCATCGTCAAGATGGCGCGTGTCTATGCCGATGTCAACGAGCATATGCCTCGGTCCTACTGGGATTATGACAGTGTCAACATCTCTTGGGGTGTGCTTGAAAATTATGAAATTGTTCGCAAGATAGGTGAGAAATGATCAAATCCTGTCCGTCTGCGGGATGTCGGAGATAGTTGCCGCGAGCTGTGAACTGCGGGTAGAATTGAAGGACAAACTCTCTGACTGTCTACTTCAGGTCGGGGCAAGTACTCCGAAGTTTTCGAGGGCATCAATGTCGTCAATTACCAGAAATGCGTTATCAAGGTCCTCAAGCCTGTCAAGAAGAAGAAGATCAAGCGTGAGATCAAGATTCTGCAGAATCTCGCGGGTGGGCCCAATGTCGTGGCTTTGCTGGACGTTGTTCGCGACAACCAGAGCAAGACTCCTAGTCTGGTTTTCGAGGCTATCAACAACACCGACTTCCGCACACTGTACCCCCGCTTTTCCGACTACGATGTTCGCTTCTACGTTTTCGAGCTGCTTAAGGCGCTGGACTTCTGCCACAGCAAGGGCATTATGCATCGGGATGTGAAGCCACACAATGTTATGATTGACCATGAGAAGCGCAAGGTTAGTGAGCTTATCAATTCGTTGTGGCGGATAATAATGGCTCTAACATATCGTAGCTTCGTCTGATCGATTGGGGTCTGGCTGAGTTCTACCACAAGGGCACGGAATACAACGTCCGTGTTGCATCTCGCTATTTCAAGGGCCCCGAGCTGCTCGTTGATTTCCAGGAATACGATTATTCTTTGGATATGTGGTCCCTGGGTGCTATGTTCGCGTCCATGATCTTCCGTAAGGAGCCTTTCTTCCACGGAGGTAGCAATACAGACCAGTTGGTCAAGATCGCCAAGGTTCTTGGCACCGAGGAGCTCTTTGAGTACTTGGACAAGTACGACATTGAACTGGACCCGCAATACGACGACATCCTCTCCCGTTTCCCCCGGAAGCCGTGGCACTCATTTGTCAACGCTGAGAACCAGCGTTTCATTAGTGACGAGGCCATTGATTTCCTTGACAAGCTTCTTCGCTACGACCATGCTGTAAGTTGTTCTAACATATCTATAAGTTGCCCATACTGACTTACGTTGAAGGACCGCTTGACTGCTCAGGAGGCCATGGCACACGCATACTTCGACCCAGTTCGTGCCGATGCAGCGGCCCTTAGCCACAACAATGTGACACTGCCCTGAATCCCTCTCGCATGAACTGTTGATGATCATGGCTCTGGTCTCCTTACTGCGATGCACAGTTTCCAAGTTCTCCGCATGCTGCCATCAAGATTGCGTCGGGCATCACGACAATTCCGTACCTTTTGCATTTGAAACTTTCCGATATGAACGGCACGACAATGATCGAAAACCATGAAATGATCTTGGTCTTCGTACTCCCTGTTCCTCTTTTTCACTGGCCTTTCGAATGATGGGCTGCGGCAAACGATCAAATCCTGAATGAAGACCACTTTGATGACAAGACATCATGACATTCAATTTGCTGGATCCCTCCAAGCCTCTTATCACCTAGGTCGTTTGGTGTGTCAATGAGCGTGATAAACCAACGTCTTAGATGCGGAAATCGCTCTTCTTTTTCATATTTTCCTATTTGTATAGCGCTGCTCGTGGGTTTCCTTAATTGATTTCTCCCTTGTTAGTTGAATTGGTGTTTTGGCCTTTCTGCTGGGTGCTTCTTGTTTCAAGGGATGCTTTTCCTAAGACAACCCATTGCATTTTCTTAACGCTTCCCTTTTTATGAATGAAACATTGGATGAGATTTAAAAAGGAATGAAGGAACCCTAGGACTGTACATGGATTGATTGAACATCGTAGGTAAGGTTCTATATGACGCGTACAATGTGACTCAACCCATCTATAGAATGGTATGATATACCTAGATTCGGGGCCAGAAAAAAAAGCCGATACCAAGTATAAAAAATGCAAGTAAATAATTCGGAATTATTCAATCTTCCAATCTTTTTCTTATAGATGTAGCCTCAGATCAGCTGTTGGCTCCAGCGTATCACGTGAGGGTTATCGCAATGTCTTTCTGGCCGAACAAATAAAAGAGACGAATTCAAGCAAAGAACGCGCAAAAAAAGGAACATAAGATACCCAATAATACCTAAATACTTAATGAGCGTTGACTGCATATAAACGCGCTTCATTGACCTGCCCGCCGACTCCACCGAACCTCCCACCAAGCCCCGCGCTCTCATTCGTTCATTCAGCGTGGGAAATTTAATTGCCCGCATTTCGCACAACCACCCCTCCTTATACCTCTCCTCTCTCAAGATACTTATCCGGCGATTCGTGGCGCGATCGGCGCCTTGGAGATTTACTCCTCAATATCGTGCATTCTCAAGGATGGCTCAAAACTCTGCCTCCCAAAACCCCAGTGAGTTTCATGACTCATTCTCAGATGTTGCAGAAGCTTATAGTGAATAGCGGGTGAGCCTGCGGCTCCCGTGACCAGCGCACCTCCCCAGATCGCCGATACCACCGCAAAGGATCCGCAGGGTCAGCAGGACGGATCGGCTGGAGCTCCCAAGGTGAAGACCGAGAAGGAGTGTATGTGGCCACCAAAATCTATACATGGACCTTTCTCAGATGTTGTTGTTATATCATGAGTATTTGCTGATACTTTTGCTGATTTCTAGTGGAGAGGGAGCGCAAGAAGGCTGAAAAGAACAAGAAGTTCGAAGAGAAGCAGGCGGCCAAGGCCAAGGCTGCCGCCAGCAAGGCCGCAGCTCCCAAGGTCGAGAAGAAGGCGAAACCCGAGAAGGACAAGACCGCCGATGCCTACGATCCCGTTGCCATCGAGACTGGTCGTCTCGAATGGTGGGAGGAGCGTGATCTCTTCAAGCCCGAGTTCGGACCTGATGGCAAGGTCAAGCCGGAAGGCTCCTTCGTCATCCCCATTCCCCCTCCAAATGTTACCGGTTCTCTTCACATGGGCCACGCCCTCACCAACGCCCTCCAGGATACCATGATTCGGTGGCAAAGAATGAAGGGCAAGACTACCCTGTGGCTTCCTGGAATGGACCACGCCGGTATCTCGACCCAGAGTGTCGTCGAGAAGATGTTGTGGAAGAAGGAGAAGAAGTCTCGCCACGACATTGGCCGAGAAGCCATGGTCAACTTGATCTGGGATTGGAAGGATGAATACCATAAGAACATCAAGAACGCCCTGCGCAGACTTGGTGGTTCGTTCGACTGGAGCCGTGAGGCCTTCACCATGGACCCCAACCTGTCAGCCGCTGTGACCGAGACCTTCGTTCGCCTCCACGAGGAGGGTATCATCTACCGTGCCAACCGCCTGGTCAACTGGTGTGTGGCTCTGAACACCTCTTTGTCCAACCTGGAGGTCGAGAACAAGGAGATCGAGGGCCGCACTCTTCTCGATGTGCCTGGCTACGACAAGAAGGTCGAGTTCGGTGTCCTGACTCACTTCTGCTATGAGATTGATGGAACCACCGAGCGCATCGAAATTGCTACCACTCGTCCCGAGACCATGGTTGGTGATACTGGTATTGCCGTTCACCCCGACGACAAGCGCTACCAGCACCTGATCGGCAAGAGCGCTCGCCATCCGTTCTTGGACCGTCTGCTCCCTATCGTCGCTGACCCGGAAGTCGAGCCCGAGTTCGGTACTGGTGCCGTCAAGATCACTCCTGCCCACGACTTTAACGATTTCAACCGTGGAAAGGCTCACAACCTGGAGTTCATCTCTGTCATGAACGACGATGGTACCTTCAACAAGCACGCTGGTCCCTTCGCTGGCATGAAGCGCTTCGATGCCCGTTACAAGGTCATCGAGGACCTTAAGGAGAAGGGTCTGTACGTGAAGTGGGAGCACAACCCCATGAAGGTGCCTCGTTGCGCCAAGTCCAACGATGTCATTGAGCCCATCATGAAGCCACAATGGTGGATGAAGATGGAAAGCCTGGTTCAGCCTGCCATTGATGCCGTTGAGAAGGGCGATATCATTATCCGTCCCGAGTCCGCCGAGAAGAGCTACTTCCGCTGGATGCACAACCTGAATGATTGGTGTCTTTCCCGTCAGCTCTGGTGGGGACACCAGGCTCCTGCTTACTTCGTCAAGATCGAAGGCGAGGATGGCGATGACAGTGACGGTAACCTCTGGGTCACTGGCCGCACCGAGGAAGATGCTCGCAAGAAGGCCGAGGAGAAGTTCCCCGGCAAGAAGTTCTCTCTGGTCCGTGATCCCGATGTTCTCGACACTTGGTTCTCTTCTGGCCTGTGGCCCTTCTCTACTCTGGGCTGGCCCCGCAAGACCCACGACTTCGAGAGCCTGTACCCCACCTCCGTTCTGGAGACCGGTTGGGATATTCTCTTCTTCTGGGTTGCCCGTATGATCATGCTTGGTCTCAAGATGACTGGCCAGGTTCCTTTCCGCGAGGTCTACTGCCACTCACTCATCAGAGATTCTGATGGCCGCAAGATGTCCAAGTCTCTCGGCAACGTTATCGATCCTATTGATGTCATGGAAGGTATTCAGCTGCAGACTCTTCACGACAAGCTGCAGTTGGGCAACATCGCCGATAAGGAGATTGCCGCTGCTACCAGATACCAGAAGAAGGCCTTCCCCAAGGGTATTCCCGAGTGTGGTGCTGACGCTCTCCGCTTCGCCCTTGTCTCTTACACCACGGGTGGTAGGTTATATCTCATTTTCCCATTTGATTCTATCTGCTAATGATGATTTGCAGGAGGTGATATTGCTTTCGATATCCAGGTCATTCACGGCTACCGTAAGTTCTGTAACAAGATTTACCAGGCCACCAAGTTCGTCCTCGGTAAGCTGGGCGATGACTTCAAGCCCCAGGCTGGTGTTAAGAAGACTGGCAATGAATCTCTTTCCGAGCGCTGGATTCTGCACAAGTTCAACACCGCCGCTAAGGAGATGAACGAGGTTCTTGAGCAGCGTGATTTCTCCAACTCCGCCCAGATCTCCTACCAATACTGGTACTCCCAGCTGTGCGATGTGTTCCTCGAGAACTCCAAGTACCTTCTGGCGGATGATGCCTCGGCCGAGACCAAGGAGTCCGCCAAGCAGACCCTCTACACAGCCCTTGAGGGTGCCCTGACCCTGATCCACCCCATCATGCCGTTCGTCACCGAGCACCTGTGGCAACGTCTCCCCCGCCGCGCGGGAGACGAGACCATCTCGATCATGAAGGCCAAGTACCCCGAGTACCTCGCCGAGTTCGACGACCCCACCGCCGCCAAGGCTTACGAGCTCATCCTCAACACCTCCAAGGCCATCCGCTCGATCCTGTCCCAGTACGATGTCAAGACCCAGGGCGACATAATCATCCAGACCTACGACGCTACTAGCCAAAAGACCGTCTCCGAGGAGATGACCACGATCAAGTCTCTGGGTGGTAAGACCCTCGGCGAGCTGTCCCACCTCGGCCCGGAGAACAAGACCCCTCCCTCTGGCTGCGTGGTGGCTGCTGTTGGATCCGAGGCTGCTGTCTACCTCCGCGTCTCCAAAGAAGTTGCCCTGGAGCAGGAGGAGAAGGCCAAGACTAGCCTTGACAGGGCTCGTGAGACTGTTCGCAGGTCTCAGGGTATCATCAACGGCCCTGGCTGGAAGGAGAAGGTCAAGGCTGAGGTCCGTGAGCAGGAGGAGAAGCGTCTGCGTGATGCTGAGGGTGAGGCTGCCCGTCTCGAGGAGCAGGTTAAGGAGTTTGAGAAGCTGCGTTTGGAGTAAATTGTCCATTGGATAGATCTAAACAAAAATATATCAATTGATTCCCTTCTGTCAACCTGTCAATGGATATATATTTTTCCCAAAACCTACATCTATGTGGCAATATACATTAGACGGCATAACAGAGTTAATATATACAAGAGAACACATCCCATTGTTTTCTGGGGAACAAACATGCTCGAATCTGCTGGTAGTTTATCTGTAGTTGAAACCAAAAAAAGAGAAGGAAAAAAAACAAGCATTTCCACGTTTGATACGAAGCCAACAAAAGGAAGTCTCTGCTAACATAGTAGAACTACAAAAAAAAATAGTTTCCCTGGGAATCGAACCCAGAACCTTTCCGGAACATCAGCTAATCGCATTTGTTAACGGAAAATCATAACCGCTAGACCAGGAAACTGCTCGACCACTTGGGCCAATTGATGGGAGAAAGAGGCGCTTTTGAAATTATGAGGTTGTTGGTTTATCGGATGCAATTCTGCTCAAAGTGCCAATCATAATATGGCTGTCCATCAGCTGTTGTCCAATCTTATATTCCCCACTTTAATGCATGCCATATGCCAGCAATGGGCGGTCGAACCCCGAAACTGGAAAAGCTGCATTGAAAAATTGATGATATTCACCCGGGTGATCTGGGTTGGGAAGACTGGGAAGGTTGTTGGGTATCAACAAGGATATGGGTGCGTTGGACTAATCAGACAAAACATCCACCACTCGGGCACTAGGCAATTGAAAAATATACATGCATGAACCGGCCATCATGATAAAGATCGAGGCTCTCGGGCCGCAATCTCTCCAATCTCTCCCACACTTCAAGGCTGACGTGCAGACAACTGACTGGCGTGGTTGTATTCCCGGGATGTATAGGGGCATGTCAACGAATAGCTTCATCACTTCTTCACCGACTCACTCGTCCACCCTTGTTCTTCCACACACCATTGACGAGCGGAAATTCAACCTGAAAAGTTTCATCTCTATACCGACTTTTCTTCAGAATGGGCAGCAACAGAGCCATTGTGCTGGTGGCTATGTTGATACCATGGAAGAACTTGTCTATAAATACTAGGCTCATTCTCAGGTATCTCAGGACTGTCATCAGAGACTGGAAGCTCCATCTATATTCGAATTAGCTAAATTATCTTCCTCTTGTTTGAACCTCTCCCCAAAGAAAAGGAAGTCCAAACGCAATGGCTCACAAAACAACATCCACAGTGCCGGAAACCGAGTCAGTGGTCTCCGTGTTTGTGCAACAATATGTGACGGAAGACATTGTCCATTATCAGAAGGCCCTCAGTGCAGTCATGGAAATATGCGGCCAGGTCCTTTCTGACCATGGAATATCCCATGCCATAGGGTCCCGGCTCAAGAAACCAGCCAGTCTTGAAAACAAGCTTGCAGACCGTGAACGCAAGCGAGGATTTCCCTACCAAGCCATGGAAGAAATCAACAACGAGATCGTTGATCTTGCTGGAGTGCGCATCTTGGTGCACATCCCGTCAAACCGAACAAAAGTCAGCGAGCTTTTGCGCGACGCCTTTGTGGTTAAGAAGATGGTTAACCACCCGAAACAAGACGAGGTCAACGGAGCCCAGCAGGAGCATCAAGGTTATGTCGCGACCCATCTCCATGTCTCACTGAAAGAGGAGGGCCTTCGTGATCGAGGGTTACAACCCAGTCATGCGAAGCCGGTCGAAATCCAAGTCATAAGCACGGAACTGTGTGGATGGGCGAACCTAGAGCATGACATAATATACAAGCCCAAGGGCAAACCACCGCTTGCCCAGGTCCAACACCTAGAAACAATGCGGATGATTGCGAACTTGAACGAGAACATGCACAGGCAAATAGAAGAACAGCAAACCCAAAGAGCAGCGAAGGAGAACCGATATCTTCGATCTGTGGATGACGTCGGCTGGGTTCTTCATAAGTGGCTCGAGGAGCACGATCGGGCGTGGTTTCATGGTCGAGAAGCCGGGTCATGCACATCGCTTTTCATGTTCTTGAAATCGCACAACATAAACACTCGCGGAGAGTTGCGGCAAGTGCTTGAAGCGAGCTTTGGGTGTGATTCTGAGGTCGTGTACTTGAGACTTGCAAGTGAATATCCGGCTGGCAGCTTGACTCTCGTTGTTTTCATCATGGACCGTCTGCTATTGACGAATGGTGGAAGTGGCGGTGTGGATTTTCTTACTAGCGACGATCATCAGGTTCATATTTACAAAATGCACGCGATGATGAGCACGTTCGTTTGGCTGGATAGGCTCTTCGCCCCAGCTATTACGTGGCAACAAATATTCGCGGATCAGAATCAGGAATCTCTGCGAGAGGGTCTTTTTTTCCTCAACAGCGTTCGACAGGGCTTTTTCTTCGATGGGAGTCTGCTTGGGCAGAATGATATTGCTATTACTGATCGACTTTGGGACTGGTTTGAGCGTCAAGGAGACCGTCAGATTAGGTTGACCTTTTCCATTTCGAAAAATGGGACGTTTAAAGACAGAAAGGAAGCGCGGAAGGTTATTCAGCTGCTGATTGCTGGGCTAAGTCACCGGAATTGAGTAGGTAGGTACCTAGGTAGCCCTGGAGATAGATAGACTGTCGAGGAGGAAATTTAGGAATAAGAGTTTTGCTTTTTTCTTTTTTCGCAAGGGTCGAGTCTTAATAATACTTCTCAAGGCCAAATTCAAAATTCATTTGCTATAACAAAATTTTTAACACACCTACAACATAGTAATACCTAGGTAACCCCTTCAGAACTTGCCTGGGCGGTTTTTACTGTACAGCATTCACAGCGCAATGAACTGGCAGCTCTCACTATCTCCGGTAGCTGTGGAAATTGAGATCAACAACCGAGACTGGGTGGAAATTGGATCATTCGAGAGAATCACGTCTGATTGGCGTGGGCAACTGAAGGAAAATTGATACATCAATCACAATTCATCACAGCGCCACATTTCCCATAATCAGCGTTCGAGTCATCCAAAATGACAACCAATCGCCTGAAAGCATTTTCTCAAACCCCATACAGGGGGTGAAAATGCGGCCGTGAAGAGCATGAAGCGTTGATAGTGATCGATATGTTGGCGCTCATCTCATTAGCAATTACTCCGTAGCCATTGGGGAGGTCCTAGCCTTGTATTAGAAAAAAATATCATAAGTCGTAGTCATAGAAATTTGGAGGGTTCTTTCCTTAGGACAATGAGTTAGTTAGGTTCGAGGGCTATAGAGAAGATACCAGCCTCCATACCCTTGTCGAATTAGCAAGCGCTCCACAATAGGCGCCAATATTGATGGCAACAGACGCCGCGTATCTTGGGCGAAAATCTGTTGAGCCCTCAGAGACTCACAAATGTGGTTAGGACATTTCTAAGCCCACAAACCTCTGACTTCTTTTTCTTTCATCAAGGCAAAGAGAGCACTTGAGCCTGCAAAAACCCATACTTGAGACCAGTGGTGGAAACAATGTCTTTTTCCGGAACAATGCAAGGTACTGAGACCCTGTATGCATTGGAAATTTGGTAGTATCCTGCTGACTTGAGCTTTGTAAAAAGGAAGCGATCCCACAGCCAAGAAATGGTTCACAATCCATGGTGTTTTAGGAGGAGATGACCTAGGCCAATTTGTTTCCCCTTCGCAAGTGACAACTTGGAGAACAATGAGTACTTTCGCGGAAGGGGAAGGATTCTTCGGCTTTCCCAATACAAGTCGTGTTCTGCAGTGCTGGCTGTATTATGGAGCTAGTGCCAATGGATGGGGAAGTGGCGTTGACCATGTCCTTTGGGAACGTTTCGCAGCAGAATTGCCGCCGGGAAACATAAGTAGTGAGTCTGTCGAGCCATGCATGAGATATGAAAGGATGATCAGCCCAGTTGTCCATGTGGAAATGCGACTAACCGGCGCTAGTTTCCACGAATTCGTCCCGAGGGCCGCCGGTTGTCGTCGGAGCAAGCCCTTAGGCCTTGCCAACACGAATCCCCAATAGCAACTCGCTGATGCGACTTGGACATGACTTCGACTTGATTCTGCTAGTTATCAAACCTGGACCATTACCCAACAATCACGATGGAACATGTGTCCACAGAAGCGGTGTGCCCAAAGCAAACACCTAGGGCAGTGAGACAGTGAGATATAGGTGTGCGCCTTACCGACTTGAAGTACTTCATGCTGCGTGCTGGCATGTGCTGTATTGTCAATTTCGAAGGAAAAACGAGTTTTAGGGAAGTTAGGAAAAAGAGAAGTCGGAAAGAAAAGGTGCAGGGTTTAAGTGACGAGTATTTTAACCACCTAATCGGGGCTACCTACCTAGGTAGGTACGTTACATGCATGTGGCGGAACCCGGGTAGGGAGCGTGTTTGGGCGCGTTTTCCGCCAAAATATTTGAATAATGTCTAATATGTCATCTGCTGGCTGAATTTGTGTATGATCATTGCCTACATAGGATTCAAACGAGAAAGGACCATCATTGAGTCATGGCAAATTGCTACCTATAGAGGTATCTCAGATATCTATTAAAAGACTAACTATATTACCGGCTTAGATTATTTCCTTAACTCGATACTATCACATACTTTGTATTGGAGTCCGCCAATAGGGGGTAATAGTGAGTTTTCCATCACTCGGTCATAGTCAGCACTAAGAAGCTGCCCATTCATATCAAGGCTGGGCATTTTTTTTCCACAGACGCCCAATCACGCAGTGTACATACGTTCGAATACGTACAGGCTTTGATTAGTGGAATTGCTGTATGGTAGTAGCAAGACTTATGAAGTACCTATATACATAGATTCGTCATAAATGTATCTCCTTTGTATCTGATACTCCGAAATTAGGTAGTCTAAATCGCGAAGACAGATTATCTGCCTAGATTCCTTGTTTATCAGGGTTTCACCAGCTATTTAACTAGCTAGTTAACTAGCGTCTGTAGAGAATATGGATCCTTCTTCTCTCCTCTCTTGTCATAGACCATCATATATCATATCGCATACTATACACCGAAAAGGCACTTTGCAGGAATTGTGTTTCTCACCATCGACAATTATCCTTCTAGCTACAATATCAAGGCATCAAAAAAGGCATCCAAACAGACACCGCCGTCCATTGGCAAGCTATAACCCGTCGTATATATATAGGGAGAAGCAAACAGATGTCTATATGTACCCGTAGATATTAGACAAGCCTATGACTCTGCCGCGCATAGAAATTTGCGCGAGGGAGAAAGAGCAAACAGCCAATAGAAGCCTAAAAAAAGCAAGGTCTCAACGATAAGCGCCATTTACTTTGCGTTCAACTTCTTCCCTTTTCCTTCTATACTGCAATCTCTTGTACCGCTACCTGGTCTATTCCACCATTAAGTGTCACATCCACTTAAATTTGCCGCGTTATGCTCACCGAGTCACCTTGGCAGCATAATGGCAATTCAGATTGCGAATCTCCTGAAAGTTGATGACGCCCCCTTGGCTCCTTGTGTTTCTGTGTGCTACTTCTGGCGGAAGTTTTGAGCCCCTCATCTATTCTAAGCTGGTTGTTTACAGTGATGAAGACCACAAAGTAGAAGGACAATCAGGGATCTCTTTCGCGACATTCCAGGAACTCACATCCGGTTATCGCGCTACACGGCGATCCTGGATTCGAGAGTTGGAGTACAATATTCTGACCCCATTCGACCTTTTAGACTGGAACACACGCAAACAATTGGCCCACCTCAAAAGGAATGACGAAGAGGACTACAGCACCCAGAATCCTATTTGGAATGCCAACGATGTAGCCTTTCAGACAGCCATGCTAGCCTTTCCAAAACACTTACCTCGTGGGACCAGAATGGCAGTCTCGCGTTACGACTGGGGCTTGAAGGATGTCGTCGAGGCGAGATGGCGGCACCGGAACCGAATACTTGGTATGAAGGATTTGCCGGAAATTATGTTCACAGTTACAAAGATGGACACACAATGTTGGTTCCCCCATACCGGGCGCGATTTGATAATATTGTGACAAACTTACCCGATGTTTTGTGCGTTAATTAAATCTCTTTCCTGAACGATTCGGGTCAGCATCATCAAATCTGGACCGGAGCAGTGCAAACAATCGTCGAACACTGCCCAAATATTACTGAATTGAAGCTGGATTTGAACAAACGGGCTCGTCCTGACTTCGTGGAGTATATGCAAGAGCGTCGTGGGGATGAACCGGGTCCCGTTCCTCCTTATAATTGACATGTTTCTAATACTAGCTATATAGCGATGTCTTCGCTAATCAGCATTATTCCAAGGAGCCTACGGTCATTCACCTACATAGGTGAATGTGAAAGGCCATGGACAGATTTGCTGCCTGCCCCGAATGTCATCCCTTCAGGCATTGACAGCTTGGCAATCAGTTTGAGAGATCGCAGCACCTGTCTCCGGGAACTCAGGCTGGAAAATATTACCATTCCACTTGACTTCATGTGGCCTTTGGAAGAAGGTGGCCAGCCAATATCCGATAGAGGCTCCTCGTGGTGGCCCTTTCTGGAAATATGGGAGGTTTACTTTATAACCCCTTGGCTTCCTTCGGATATGATTACTCCAATTTGCAAGAAACTAGAATTTAACATGTGGATTGCCACTGAGAGTAATCTGAATGAATAGGAAAATGGATTTTCCTTCCAGACGCCGAAGAGCAGGCCAACATCGACTACATTAACGAGACTGACGGCTGGGATGACGAGATATGCGACGATGAAACCAACGCCGAACGACCATTGACGGACATAGATCAGTTTCACCGGGTTTTCAGACCACTAGGTTATGCCTCGTTTGAAACGCATGGAATTCGACATGGTATTCAATATTGAGTTGTCTTATGCGTTCAGCCTTTCCTTTTTCAACAACACCGATAATATTACCTTGACATGGGATTGTGATTTTAGCTATCGGCCCGATAGCCGGGTTGCAAGAGCCTGGGACTTTTGCTTGGATGATGTGTTGATTGACTCCCCTAGAGAAGGGATATGTTCTGTGACGCTGCAAACGTGGCCTCCTGGTGGGCCTATCTAACTTGAGGTCCTGGGTCAATGGGTATCAGAATTCAGTAGAGCCGGAAAAGATATTAAATTAAGATTTTCCCTTGACAGATTCGGTAAAGATTAAGCTGGTTTCGTCGAGTGAAGGCCATTGACAGAACTTCCTGCTGAAATCGATTCCGCTCGCGGACGCATTGCAGCCGTCGTTGTCTTCTTGTTCTTGCTGTATTATTGGCAGCACGTTCGCAAAACATACTTGAAAACACAATGGATTGCAATTTAAATGGCATCTCTTATTGTACATCTATGGAGGCGTACTGTATGAAAAAGGCAAATATTCTCCGCTTGAAGTGGAGCCAAAAGAATTGTTATAAAGAGTGATGGTGAAGTTGATTGCGCTAGTGGCTGTACTTCTCACATGAACTAGGAAGATAAGAAGAAGCAGAAGACATACAGTTGGTTTTCTGCCATCCTACTTGACGCGAAAATCGCCATATTTGGAGACGGAGGCTAGACAGTCTTCGTTCACTAACATAAATAGCCCGTCCACCAACTATGTGAACATATGAATGCAAAGTCATCTAGTTCCGGTAAAAGCAACGCAGTCTATCTGTTCTTATATGTCGAGAGGGTCGAGAGTGCTTTGCCGCTCGAATTTCCCAAAAATCAACCCTTGTCAAGCTAAGCGGGTCAATATAGCATTTCAACATATCCACTCGCATGTAGCTCGTCAAGTTTCGGCATCTTCCTCAGAACCCTGCGGTATTCCTTTCATCGGGTGGGAATGGCGGCTTCTAACCTGCTCTTTGTGAGTCCATAGATACACGCTGACTGTAATGACTGCCAAGATGATTGTAGCAACAACATAGATCCAGAATTGCTTAGAAATTCTGAATTCCTCGGTTGCCCCATCGTCAAACTTGAACAAGTTCATTCCGAAAATAGACTACTAAGTGGTGAGAACAAATTTCATTTTGGAGTCTCAGGATACTTCTTACCGACACAAGGCTTGCAGGTAAGTATATAAGCGTCAATATAGTGACCACCTTGACCGTTGCATTGTCGTCGAAGCTCTTAGTTCCAAGTTCGAGCAGCTGTTGATTGGCGCCGAGCATGCGGTTGTTTAATTCAACCATTCGGTTGTTGAGGTCGAGCATCTGGTTTGTCATCCTGAAATCTAACCCTAATGTAGTCTGGACGTCTGTTAGAGAAGGGCGGTGTAGCTATGTTATGTAAGTTGTTGCTTACCATGTTTAAAATGTCCTTGACCTTCTCCTTTAGGACTTCTACCCCAACAACAAACCCCTCAAGACGAGCTTTGTGGTATGCCACACACGTGACAAGCTTTTGAAAGCCATTGTCCGCGCTGTTATACTGCGAGTCCAGAACACTGCTCAAATGACCTAGTTTTGTGAGAGTTTCCAATATGACCCTCAATCTGTATGAAGTGGGTAAGAGAAGGTCGCGTGTATTGTGAATTGCCGTCAAGTTGCTGTCACCTCCGGCGGTCAAAACGTGGTCGATGTTTCTCAGGATAAAGCCCAGAGAACTATCACTCTAAAATGAAAGTCAGACAAGCCGAGGAGCAAATATTAGCAGATACTGACATGTCTATCCACGTCATAACCTAGACGGTTAATGTAGGAACGCCAATTATGCAGACAACAAGAGAACACAGAAGAATGAAGCGTAAGCCACGTATAATCTGAGCGTAGCCCCTGGGACAGCGAGGCATACTGCTCAATTTTTTTCTGCATGGGTGTACTACGGCCGACATGAAAGAAGATCCAGAGATTTTGAAGATCATTAGGATCATGGTGGTGCAAAACACCCATTTGGCGCATAGTCCAATCCTCAACTCCCACCGGAGTTGGAAATGTGAGTCTGTAAGAAATATCTAAAGTATTGCTTAGGTCCTGTGACTATATGGAGAAGATCTGGGAATAGCCTACCTTGAATCCCATTCTCACCACTTTGTACTTTCATTGCGCCTTCACCTACACCTGCAGTCATGGGTTTGTCTCCGAATGTCGAAGTCAAGTCCCATAATTCATCGCCAATCTTATAGGTGTCTTTGAGCACCTGGAGGGCATCCTTTGAGATTTGAAGTGGCTTTATTGATGACTTGGAGTGTATGGAGCTGGATTCCATAGAAATCAGAGAGAGCCAAGCTGGAAGAATCTATAAATAATGTGAGAAGCTTACATGATGCGCAATGTTGGAAGTGGCGTTGTTGAAATATGCTCTTGGAAGAAGCCGTTGTCGTTGAAAACAGTAGCATTGAGTTTATCTGGTGTATCAACTATAACGTATAAAGGTCAGTACCCGTTCAGTTTGTCCAAATAGTGCCAAACTGACCATTCTGGTAAATAGAAATGTTGGCCGGATCATCAGGAAGACAAAATGTAGGGTAGGTTAAATTGGTAGCCATCTTTTGATGTGAGTACTGCAAAGAATTATCCCTTCGATTTAAGTAGACTTTGATAGAGTTGAAGAATTGTATGCAAGGTCAAAGACTTAAATATGAGTCCCGAGCCGCCAAACAAAGGCTTAGAAGGGAAAAGAAGTAAAAAAAAAGGCGCCTTGCCCTGTCAAGCTAAGCATCGGGCAACACAGAGGCGATTCGCGCCCGACTCATGGCAAGCTCATATCCCTGAAATACAGATTGATAGAAAGCCTGAGTGCATTGGTAATCGAGAGGCTATGGATGAGATCTAAATTGCATGTATATTCTTTCCTATCGACGTTGAAAATGGGAGGAGGGCGGAGGGTAGGGCACAGCCCCTTGAATCTTCTTGGGCCAAATTTACGATAACAGCTAAGCCCCAAGGCAGATTGGCATGTTTCCAAAGAAAATAATTTGAATGAAAATCAGTTCGAGAAACCTAGCATGAACCTGCTTGTTCAGTCCCAGCTGACCCGTTCATCTTCGCAGAGGTCCCTGTTTAAGTCAAATATCAGCAACCATCTAGACTGAAATACTATAGGTCGTACACTATCTCATGCTAGATGTAGAGAAATCACTGTTAGCAAAAGGCAATCAACATTATCTTCGGGAGACTTACCTCTTTCACTTCTCTTTTTGCTTGGAAAGTAATACGATCACAAAAGTACTGCGAGATATAGTTGATTTAGTCTGTGAATTCACACTGAGTTTCGTGGATAGCATTATCCTCACCACAACTTCAATTTTGCGCCCGAATATCTCGTAAAGCCTATTCTCGAGCTTTGAACGGCTAATATAACCGCTTATTCCTTCTCTGAGTGTGGTCGAAACTAACTCAGTTTGTGGATAGCTTGAAGACATTTTGAGGCTGTGTTGGGAATTCGAGGCCAAGTCCGTACATAGTGTGTGTTAGGACCCAGGACAAGTGTAAGATTTAATAGGATTGCTATCAACAGTAAGGGCGATCACTTTGACAACAGCAAATTCGTTTCCCGAAGAGCCCCTCCGTATATCCCTAAGATGATGCCAAGAATTTACGCATGGCTTTAATCTAAATGATGGATGTAATTAGACGACTAGGGGTTATTTCAATCAAGACCGGCTGTGGGATGCCCAAACTCAGCCAATTATTATTTTCCCAGTCTCTCATGCACGAGCTCTGCCATCTCGTGATGCATGTTTTCTTCCTACGCGGCATACGCCGATAGGTGCATGTTGTCTTTGTTAATCTCACCCGATGCTCGTGAGGGGTAAACAAAAGCAAACACCCTTCGGGGATCTATTCACATATGGTATGGTTCCTAGCGTCTAGCATTAACACGTGTGTCATACTTCGGCTTGAAAATCTCCGTGGAGTAAGAGATCCGGAGTAAACACGGGGTAATTCTGGAGAAAGCTGCTATCGAGAACATCCCAGCCTTTTCTTCCGATATCCGTAATTCAGCTTCTATATTCTCCTTCCTAGTGCGCCCTTAGCGCAATTTGTCATAGAGGGGCTTTTGGTATCGCTTCTTTAAAATCAGATCAACTGCCAAATCCACTGTGCCTTGGCAAGACTATCAAAATGCATAGGAGAGTTGTGCCCAGGTGAAAATGGGGCTCTTACAAAACCCCTCATACCTACATTGACTCAGCAAGAGGTTTTCTCACCTGGGGGATTCGTGCTTCTACTTATCTGATCTCACTATTTCCTGCTCTGTTGTACAATTTTCTAAGCCTTTGAAAACGTGTTGATTGGCAAGGCTGCAAGATGAGTGAGGACGCGCAACCTTCGATTCCCCCAACGTAACACATGACCCCCCAAGCCCTGTTTATTAAAACGACGTCTAATGGTTTTGATCAATCAGAATAGACAATCCACTGGCCAACCAAGAAACCGCCCAATTAGAGGCCGAGGTCGAGGAATTCCATAAACGTGTTAGTCTCAACGGTGTCGTCGACTTGGAAATCCTCATCAGGGGCGCAAGGATAGCACAACAGCGATGGGGCGATTTCCCACCCGGGTTCACCCCTGCGGAGTTCGAGGCTATAAAAGCCGAGAATTCGAAAAGTTATTTGTCGTTCCTGCAAACTAGGGGTCTCCTCGTTACTGTTATGGCTACGGCTTGTGCGGCAATCACACAGTATGTCTATTCTGTTAGCCAATCTGGTGGAGAATCTTTTGACAATTGTGATAGGGGATGGCAGCAATCAACAATCAATGCCAGCGCTCTTTTAGAGTGGCAGGATGATCTTGGCCTCGATACTGACACTGATATGCTTCTGATTGGATTCATCAATGCAGCTCCTTGGCTTTCGGGAAGTCTGATGTATGTGTCTCCCAACAACTTACTCTTTATCCGACTCTAACTATCACTGCAGAGGGACATGGTTGAGTGATCCACTACAAGAAAAGTTTGGAAGACGCCCCGCGCTCTTCATTGCTGCTGTTTTCTGTGTCGCTCTTGTGATAGGTAAGTATTTATACCTAAACCTTCCTTGACCGCGACTGATTCTAATATTGAATATAGGAACAGCTCGTTGCAATTCATGGAAGACACTACTCGTCTGTCGAGTACTCCTTGGTGTGGGGGTATGTTAATTCTTTTTCTCTCGTTGCTGTCTGTCCCATCGCATTTCCCGTTCTTACTTTCTGACACGCGCCTTGTGGATAGATCGGATCAAAAGCTTCTATAGCCCCTATATTTGCCGCCGAAGCGGCACCTGATAGACATCGAGGGAAAGTCTTGATGATGTGGCAACTCTTCGATGCACTGTACGTCCGAACCCTCTTTTAGCTCTCTTTACAGGCCATTATCTAACTGTGTTCTAGTGGAATATTTCTCGGTTTCTTATGCGCCCTAATTGTAATGGACAATTGGAGAGTACTGCTCGCGACCGCGATAATTCCTGCCATCGTCCTATTATTTTTGGTTTTTATGTGTCCCGAGTCACCGCGATTCCTCATACAGAGGAATCGATATCCCGAGGCATATAGAAGCCTCCTCGAGCTCCGAGGAACATCCATTCAAGCTGCCCGGGATCTTTACTACATCCATGCCCAGCTTCAGACCGAGGCTGTCACAGTATGGGACCGGCACGAAGGGAACTCATGGTGGTCAGAGGGAGAGGATATCTACGCCTACCAAAAATGGATCAACAAAGGCAACTTCTTCAAGCGGATGATGTATCTCGCTACCCACAAGCGAACTCGAAGAGCGTGCACGGTGGCTTTGATTGTAATGGCATCGCAACAACTATGTGGTGTAAGTCTTCTACACGTCTGGAATATTCTATGGTCACACTTGACTAACGCTTAATCTCCTCCAAACCAATAGATCAACGTTTTAGCATTCTATTCCTCCTCGCTTTTGCACACTGAGTCCGGTGACTCGAGGGAACTGAGTGAAGCCCTGTTTACATCTCACACGGCCGTCAAATGGTATAATGTCGGTAGGTGACTATGAAAAGACATCTTCACAAGATAGCGCTCCAACTAATTCGCCAAAAAAGCCTTCGGTCTAGCCAGCTTTCTGTTTACTTTCCCTGCATACATATACATTGACCTGCGTGGCCGCCGACCCCTGCTACTTATCTCATTTATTGGGATGTTTTTCAGTCTGGTCGCAGTCAGCGGCTTCTTCAAAATCGCGGACCATGACACTCGGTTAATCTTAATCGCAGTATTTACGAGTTTATTCTTTGTGTTTTCCTACTCAATTGGTGCTGGACCTATTCCTTTCACACTGAGTGCGGAGGTGTTCCCTCTATGCGTGCGCGGTACATCGATCCTCCCCTTTGCTTTACTATCACAGACTAACAAGTGCCAGAGGTGGGAATGAGCTTCAGTGTCATGATCAATTTCCTTGGTCTTGGGCTGTTAGTACTTTTTGTGCCTCAGTTGACCAACAAATTTGGGGGCCAGGCAAATCTTCTCTTCTTCTTCTCGTGAGATTACCGTTTCTGATGCATTATCTGCTTAGATACTGACTACGTCATAGAGGCATGAACGTATTGGCACTCATCTTAATTTTCTTGTTGGTGAGTCTCGTCTGTGTCTTCTACTCTGCGCTTCACGCTAATATTTCAGGTCCCCGAAACCAAGGACGTGTCACTAGAGAACATGAACTCGATATGTAAGGTGTTATGCTTAATCCAACTGGATTCTGCTGATAATATCACAGTCAACCGCACAACAAAAGAACAGGTTCTAATTCACGCTCCGTCCTTTGAACCCCTCTATCCGAAGTCATCACGCCAGGGGGATAGGGAGAGTATAACTCTTGAAAGTATGAAATGAGCAGGATTATTTGAGAATGTGCATACGCAGGTGGTGCCTTTTGTCAATACCAATAAAAATAAGATGGTAATTCGCAGTTGAATCTTTCAAAATCGAACGACAGCGCTGGAGGGATATAAAACCGGAGGCAGCAAAACAAACGAGAAATGAGAAATTATACCGCGTAAAAGTTAAGGCCCCGCGGCTGGATGTTCTCTCTTTACGTTCTTGAGCAATTTTTTCATGTCAGACGAGATTCCGTGCGGTACAGTGTAGCCCACTGGAAGGGTTGCACCCGCACCGACAAGCGCCTTGACGACCAGGAGTTTGGTTTGCATGACAGCAACTTCTAATGGACTCATCTCCACAGGGGTTCCTGGGTTGTATGTCCTTTTCACACTTGCTCCTCCTTCTAAAAGTGCCTTGAACTTCTTTCCCCACAAAGAGTCTGGCTCTAAGGATGTATATGAACCATTCAGCGCGAGGCGGATGTGCATCATCATCGGCGTCACATATGCTGCTGCCTTTGGTAGATTGCCTTCGCTATCGAGTGGCATATCGGGCGGAGGCTGATCGAAGATCATCTTATGCTTGAAAGCCCCGATGACGTCTTCTTTAGCGCGACTATCAAATTTCACCGCATAGTGTAGACAGTTTAACTTTTCTTGTTGCGCGCAGATTCTGTGGTCTGCACCCCGCTCCAGAAGTAATGAGACGATACCGGTGTGACCAAGGAAGGCTGCTTGCATGAGCGGAGTCTTATCGTCGCACAGTTCGTTCAACAAAGCAGTGGTGTCGGCATTGGAATCAGGACCGATATGGGCATCGATTACAGCTTCCACAGTATCGACGTTGCCCTTGCAAACTGCAAGATAGAGTGGTGTTTTTCCTTTGGATGAGGGGGCGCGCACGTTTAAACTTCGGTGGTGAAATCTTCGCTCGTATTCGGAAAGTTCTTTGACCATATCAGCATTGACCAACTCAATAGAATGGATCAAAGGTCGTTCGCCCTTGTGGCATTGTTCCAAGTCAAGGTTGTCTTCCAGAGCTTGACGGACATTGTCCATTTCCCCGGATTTTATGGCAGTGACAAGAAGACCCACTCCTCTCACTGGTGCACGTGGGGGAGGTGGGACCATACCGCCATCGGTTCCCTGGTAGGTCTCTGAACTGGTTGGAGAATTGGTCGAAAACCTTGACGATCCGCTTGAATGAAGTGCGTGTAAATCGCTTCGAACTTCATGTGCCGATGAGCGTTGGTGGTAATCTATCTGCAGCATTGAGCGAAGAACCTTCTGCATTTTCTCAAGGAAACCAAGGTTGTGGAGAGTGCGGTATCGGGTTGGCAAACTCTGAAGCCAGGCCTCGACACTCGGATGAAGAGCAGGAGGATCTTTTTGATAGAAAGAATCGTCGAGGACGCGTCCGACGAGTGGCTTTCTTCGATTTTCGTCAAGTTCTGTCAGACTCGCAGGATCAAGCCCCAAGGCAAAGACGCGCACTAGTATACACCCGAACGACCAGACGTCACTCCTTCGTTGAGTATGAGCCTCTGGTGGCTGGTATGCGCCTCCTTTTGGAGAATGATCATTTAAGCTAGTAGTGTATCCTGAGCGATGCCTCCTAGCTTCCGGTAGAGCACGCCTTGCTACTCGCGAGACACCAAAATCAGAAATTCGCCAAACTCCTGTAGAACAGCCCTCGCGCTTGAAGACCAAAATATTTCGGGGCTTGAGATCCGCGTGACAGATTGCTAGGTGGCGAAATTCCTCCCATTCACTTTCGAGTTGCAGACTTTCGTGCAGGAAATGAATGGCCGATGCAACCTTCCTGGACTCCTCGATTAAATCGTCCAGGAGAGGGGCAGGTGTGGTAGATTGCATTTCTCTGTAACCTCCGGCCAAGAAATCCTCCAAGTCCATGTCCGCCCATGGCATGATGATGTTCCACTCATTTCTAATCTTAAATATCGCAAGATTAGAAACGACTTGCTTGTGGCTGGACAGGCTCGATCGGAGAAGTTTCAATAGTCTCACTTCAGGGTCAGAATTTGCCCTTGGAAAGAAGCGCTTTCGGGCAATAATGAGTTTGACCTACCCGAAGAAGAACCTGTAAGCGACCAGCCGTATCAAGTCATGCAGTATGAAACTTACTGGATGAGGCACCTTTGGTATACCGATGTCATCGCTCAAATGGCCTAGGATGATATGGTTCGGAGGTATGATCTCCTTGGTCACTTCTCCGTAGCCACCCTCTCGAAGTACATGGTCCTCCCGGAAAAGTGGTAACCGGTAGTTCTCTCCGTAAGCGTCTTCCACATTCTCGTTCAAGACCACTGGAAAGTAACTCCACCTATGAGTCACGAAGTGGCCCGCCAGGTTGGTATCCCGAAGAAAGGAGTCGCTCTCGAGTTCCTGTCTGGTGAAGTCGAGGATGTTTTTGTCGCGGCGACGATCGGCGACATCATCATCTGGCGGGAAGAAAATCTGTCTGAACCTTGACCATCCCGACCAATCTCGCGGAACGACGCCAGTGAGTATGGATATCGTACGCAATAGACCCTCTCGCGCTGCAGCTATGTCTGATCTACCCAGACTTGAATCATGGGTCTTCAGAAACTGTTCTAGCCGATCCCCGGCCCATATCTTTCGGACGCTTTCGTACGGGATGAATGCCTCTGGTGTGTCGTAGTGGTATGTCTCTTTCTTAAGATCGCTTTGGATATCCCCAAAGCTCATTTGGCTGGCGTTGACCAACAAAAGCCCGAATAAAGACAGGGCAGAAGCAATCTTCGTCGTGGGCGTAGACTGACTTGCGTCGATTTGGGCTTGTTTGAGGAAGAGCGTGTGGCAAAAAGAGGCAGGAAGCTAGAGTGACAGAGAGATGGACGTCAGCAGGGACAACTGCAAGGTGCTTTCACTTTATAGCAAGCTCAGCCTCTAATTCTGATGGTTGTCTGCCAAGATTCCGGGTGCGACGCAGTATGGGGGCATCGCGTCGTCGCTACCAGCTCAAATAGGTGCGTTGAGTTTCTTTTGTCTCGTTGCCTCGTTGCCTCTTCATGTTCAAGTCAATAAAATAGCAATAAGTTGGGGGGAAGCCCATATTTGAGGCTGGGATCGGGAGAGTCAGAGCGGGGGTGGGTTCGCCCAAATTGCGGAGTAAGACCGGGGTAGTTCATACTGAGGTCTTTCATCAAGAAGCCGGAGACACCGTGCTTCTTAATGACCTAGAATTTTTATATTAATGGAACCAACTATCAGACAACTTGTCCCCTTCTCTCCCATCCAGAGGGGGTAGATGCCACAGTGCGAAGACGTCCAAGCTCAGTGTGGCCACCATTGTTTACATTGAAGAATATATATTCATTCAACTTATCACCGATTTAGTTCTTACTACTGTGTCGTTAAACATGCTTGAGCAACATACGCTGCTTACCCTCGCGTTACCCCGGCACAGGGATAATAGTAATGGTCGAGAAATGAGGTATAGTATAAAGCTTGGGAGATCATTTCCATAAGAATATTGCTTGTACGAAGAGAAGGGTGTATTATCTGCCTAAAACTAAAAATGCTATTCATTTACTAGAGCTATGCCAACTGTGAAAAGGCAGTCTCAAAAGCCGCCAAAAGAGGAGCGATATGAGATTCCTCGAAGATCAGCATGGGGCGCAACCGAACAGTTTGAACACCGCAGCTCCCGATATTGATGCCCAACTCGCGCATCTTATTCAGCATGGCGCTCGAGTCAGGAGTGTCAAAGGCAATATATGTGCCCTTATTCTTGCCACGGAGATTCTGTATCCAGTTGGGGTACTTGACTCCCAAAGCAGCCAGTCCGTCGTAGAGGACTACACCAACTTGAGCCTGTGTGAGAAAGGATAATGTTAGATATAATAGGCATTATCGGATAAGAAAGTTGAGGCTTACAGTCTTTTCGACCAGCTTCTTGCTGAGAATCTCGTCAATGACGGCATTGCAGATGATGATTCGGGCGGCATCTCCCATCCATCTGGTTAGCGTGGTCAGCTTATATTTGCCCACAATAATCATGGGATATATAAATTCGGGCTCTCTTACGTGTTGAATTGCCGATAAGCCTTGTCGGGGCGAAGATTCTCATCGCTGAAGAAGTATCCAGCGGTTTGGGCCTTCTTAGAGAAGGTCACAATATCCACAGGAGAAGGCAGAGCCCAGTGCTGGTGGGCCCAGAATTTGCCTGTTGCTCCGAAGCCGGTCTGAACCTCGTCGACAATTAGGGTAATTCCATGTTCCTTGGTAATGGCCTGAAGCTTCCGGAAGAAGGCTGGCGAGGCATGGTTGTCACCACCTTCGCTTTGAATGGGCTCAACAATAATACCAGCGACGGGGCAGTGCCAGGAAGAAATAATGTTTTGAACCTCCTGCAGGCATCGCTCCTCTTCTCGCGTGTTCTCTTGAACGTGGGCCTCCAGCGGATATTTGAGCTGGGGGAAAGTTGCCTGGGGCCACTTGAAAGCGGGAATGTCTACCTTATGGACTGGCTTAGAGCGGGTGGTGGACAAACTGCCAAAGCTGCGACCATGGAAGGAGTTGCGGAAGCTCAGAATAGCCAAATCGGGAGAACCAGGAGCTTGGTTTTTCATTGCTGTCTCCTGCTCATACTCGGTCCAAGGGCGGCCAGCTCGTTGCTGCCGACGATAGGCCATGAAAGCCGCCTTGAAGGCGAGGTCATTGGCCTCAGACCCAGACTGCGCTGGGAACACCTGTGTGCATCCGGGAGGAGCTGCTCGCATCAGACCTTCGCGCAATAGGGCAAGCCATCGGTTCGAAGGGAAATTTCCATTAGCCGGGCGGTTGACCAGGGCAGAGACAATCTCGGGTGATCTTGCCGCCTTGATTAAAGTGGGATTGTTGTATCCGACGGGAATAGAGGCGATTTGTGCATACAAGTCAAGGTAGGCGTTGCCGTCAACGTCGGTGATGCTAGAAGGAAGCCGTCAGGAAATGCGCTAAGAGCGCCAAAGTGGGTTGATGATTTACTAGTTTCCAATACTCTTGTCATAGTCAATGACCATCTGCACAGTGCGGGAATCGATGACAGAATCTAAATCCTCTTTGGTTCTGTGCGTCGCAGGTCCGGGGACTGCTGTGCGCATTGAGGGCGCGGCGGGTTCAGATACAAAAGACATGATGAAAATGAGAAAGAAAGAAGAGAAATGACCACAAAGAGATAACAGAGGTCCGTTATCGATATTTCCTGGAAAGAAAAATCCCGAGGGCAGTGACTTGGCGTGTTTATATGCGCGTTGATGCGCATAGCCAACCGACTCGGACCGGGTAGGCAGTCTGAAACCCGGTGGAAACAAGAGAAAGAAGAAGAAGAAGAAGAAGAAGAAGAAGAAGAAGAAGACCGGTTACAGTACAAGGATTTACGCAGATCAAGGAATAATAGTCCTTGTAGGTGAGCGAGTCTTGCCGATCTAAATCCCAATGATCGTCAAATAGATGGCCGGGTGACTGTACCCGGGAAATTTATTCACGTTTGTTATACCCGGACGGATTGCCTTTTCAGCATAATGACACCAGATATTACGTGTTGTCTGGATATACTCCTATTCTTTACCGTTCATGTCATTCAAAGGCCCGGGTTCTGCTGGTTGGTGGAATTGTCAGCATCGCGGTGTATATTGCTGATACCTTAATCTCTTCTAGTACTACTGGCCATACAGTGATCGTCCATTTCCGTACTAATTCTAAACATTGGTCTTCATTATATTGTACTCCTATGCATTTCTTTGATCTGACCATATATCCTTTTTCAATGTAGCGAAACGCAAATAGCTAACGCGTTTACTTGCGTAGGGATGAGAGAGGACAAGGCCGCGATACCGTGCGCACAATGTCCACTGCGAGTTACGTGAGAGCACATTATAGTTCGAGTACAGGAATTTGGGATTTCTTTTTACCAGATGGTTGGCATAGAATTGCGAATTTAGAATCTAGGCCTAGCTCTAGTCTTGAGGTATTTCGTATCCCACGAATGATCGCCTGTACGCTCCGTGTGAGAAGCCAAGCCTACTTAACTTAGAATATTCCACCCAAGGTGATGCTCTTGACATTCACAAATCCCTCGATTCCATACTTGCTTCCTTCGCGGCCGAAACCGCTCTGTTTCACACCACCAAATCTGCAAAGCCAATGGTCGCGTTAGCCACTTATTAAAGAGAACCGGGGGAGATGGGGTATGCTTACGGAGCAGCGACATCACTGACAGAGCCAGTGTTGGCACCCACCATACCAGCCTCGAGAGCTTCCGCCACGCGGAAGACTCTTCTGATGTTATCACTGAAGATATACGCCGCTAGGCCAACTTCGCAGCGGTTGGCTAGCTGGATCACCTCTTCCTCAGTATCGAAGGGGAATAGGGCTGCCACGGGCCCAAACGTTTCTTCATAGGCAATGCGCATATCATGGGTCATATCAGCTAAGACCGTAGGCTGAAAGAAGGTTGGCCCTAGTTCATTCATTGGGTTCCCACCTAGAAGGACACGAGCACCTTTAGATTTAGCGTCGGCAACGTGATCGCCAACCCTTTGTGCAGCTGCAGGATGAATGAGAGGCCCATGGGTGACACCCTCAGCGAATCCAGGTCCGACCTTGAAGTTCTTGATGCGCTTGACAAGTAGGTCCGCAAAGGCTTCATAGCGGGATCGGTGGATGTAGATTCGATTAGCGCAGACGCAGGTTTGTCCAGTACCTCGGAACTTCGAGGCAAGAGCGCCAGCAACTGCGGTATCGATATCTTCCACGTCATCAAAGACAATGAACGGAGCATTGCCGCCAAGTTCCCAAGAGACCCGCTTCACACTAGCAGAGGCCTGTCCCATTAGGAGTCTACCCACACGGGTCGAGCCCGTAAATGAGACCTTCTTGATATCCGGATGAGTGGTGAGAGTCTGGCCGACCTCAGAGGTATTCTCCAGCGCAGTCACGATGTTTATCACACCTTTAGGAATACCCGCTCGAACGGCTAGTTCCGCAAGGGCATTGGCAGTGAATGGAGTCTCCCCGGGGCTTTTCGCGACAACCGTACAGCCAGCCGCCAATGCCGGGCCGATCTTACGGGTGATCATGGCTGCAGGGAAGTTCCACGGAGTGATCAAGCCGCACACACCCACAGGCTCCTTAATTGTTAAAACTCGGCTGCCAGGAACGGATACAGGAATCGTATCGGCGTATAAGCGGGGGGCTTCCTCGCTAAACCATTCAATGAAAGCTGCAGCGTACTTGACCTCGCCTTGGGCCTCGGTAAACGGTTTCCCATTCTCCCAAGTCATCAAGGTCGCCAAGTCGTCCAAGTTTTGCAGAATGAGGTCATTCCAACGCCTCAGCAGTCGAGACCTTTCGCGTACCAGCGTCTTACGAAATAAAGGGAATGCATCCGAAGCTGCCTGGATGGCTCTCTCGGTATCTTTTGCGTTGAATTCCGGGCACGTTCCGATGACTTTGCTGGTGGCTGGATCTAATCATCCATTATCAGAACCTTAGGCACACAAGCTGTTTGTAATTTTCCTTACCAATGACCTCAAAGGTCTTTCCCGATTGAGCCTCAACCCATTCACTGTCGATGTGGCATTTTCCAATGAACAAAGACTTGTCTTTCAACTGAAGCCACACATTAACCTTGGAATTCTTATTCCAGAGTGATACGAAACCGAGTCCTTGACTTACTTGTGGCACGGTATGAGTCATGGTGAATGTTCGTATTCTTGATTGGCGAAGTGAAAGCCGTGAAAAGTTGAGACGCATGCAGTATCTAGGAACGTGTGAGTTGCCTTATATGCGATAGAGCGGCGCGTATATTTAGATTTTATTTCGAATCTACATTACAGATCTATTATACTCTGTTTCTACCTGCCAACTTCTTTGGTAACGCCAGTGGGCTCGGGCCGGGCTTAGATACAGCCATAGTATACTCGGCTAGCATTCCGTTACATTATTGGTGAGTAGTAGTCTACGGCGGAACGCTAGGTGAAAATTTCAATCCGGCTAATTAGGACTTAATTAGTACACGCACGCTGTTTTGTCCCTGCTTCGATAATATGATGTCTTGGACTCGGGTACATGTACCCGGCGACTCTGAGTGACGTCACCGGCAAAACAATTGTGATCCATGGATGGTACATTACATAGAATATGTCATGGAATTAGAAGACCTCAGGAATTCTATTTATTGGGACTGGTTAAACTCCTAACCTATCAAGGTACCCTTTTGCTTCAATTTGAAATCTACGATTCCCCGCAGGAGAGTACAAGGGGCTTTCAGGCCCATTAGTAGAACGCTAAAGCTACATACGTACTCGGATTAGTATGGGATGAAACGATACAATGCAGTACTGCATGTAATATGTTTGTTGTGTGAAGAAACTAAGTGGGTAAAAGACTATCTATGGAGATCATGAGATATTGGAGCATATTTATATGAGGCACCGAGGTCGATCTTCAAAAGGCTTATTGACACGGAATATAATAAAATGAATTCCGTTGACTCGCAAGATCAAGCTCCCTAGTCCAAGAACCGGAGTATCGTGGACAAGCCGATAAAGATAGACCGGAAAACCGGTAGTCTTCTGGGCGAGCTTGAAGAGCTGCCAATGCACCATCCTATTTTGAGTAAGAAACCACTGGTAATTCAAACAAAAGACAGAAAGAACCGCGGCTTTCGAATACTACGTAGCTCCAGAGCATCACTTCGTACATCAAAACCTACTGTCCCGCCTCATATGCCTTCGCCATATCGCCCATAGTGTCAAACCGCCAATCATAAATATTTTCCGACAAGTTCCCCATGGTAGCACCCGGTCGCTCAATCCAGGCGGACTTAATTCCAATCTTCCTGGCAGGATGATGGTCGTGGAACTGGCTCTGGGCAGTTTGGAGGACCTGCGAAGGTTCAATGTCGAAAGTCGATTTCACAGTGCTCAGCATGTATTCGAAATTGCGAATATCGGGCTTATAAGAGCCCACATCTTGAGCGGTGATAATCAAGTCAAAGGGGAAGTCCTCTAGGCTGCCTGTGTTGGTTTTCGCGAACGATGCACGATCAACATTCGATAGAACCACCAACTTGAAATGCTTGGAGAGACGCTTGAGAGCATCAAGGGTGTCCGGAAACGCGGGCCAACTGCCGACTGACTCCCCAAATCGGTTGCTTTCCTCCTGGGAGGGGATATCGAGACCCAGACGCTCGGCAAACTTGGGGTGCACAGTGGCCAACAACTGATGGTACGGCATATCGGGAGTCCTGCTCTGTTGCTCGCGCTCTAGCTCGTGGTAGACGGTGAGCAGATGTCTGCGTGAGAATTGAGCTTTAGATTTGTCCAAAGTGGGCTGGAATGCAGCGAGAATGCCTCCCTCCCAGTCAACGAGAGTGCCGTAGACATCGAAGGAAAGCACACGGTAGTCGGAAAGTCGAGTCATTGTAAAGCTCCGGTTGTGGCACGATAAATGGACAGGTCGAAGCTCGCAGGAAGATGGGCGTTGCCTTTTAATCGGACCTCTCCGGGTACTGAGACCCGAGGGACTGACATAATAGCCAACATATTGGCCGGATATCAAACCACGATGATAGTGCTCTTATTGTTATTAGAAACTTCAAAGAAAACAGTACCAAACTATTATCTCCTTGTTGATATCATGGCGGTGCATATAGACTTACAGTCTACCGTTCTCTTCCATAGTGCTACACTAGCTTGTAGATCCGAACACTCTTCACTTATTGTTCTCTTATGTATACTAGCGTAATCGAAGAAGTCGAGCTATTTTTTTTTTATGAATCGCTAATTTTGATTCATTCGTTCATAAATATAGCAAGTCTTATCAAATGACGTTAGTAAGAACCTACCGAAGCTAGACTATGAATGCTCGAGAAAGATTTATTCGCATCTAACAAAATAGTATCCGCAATAGCCATCCGCTAGTCCTACCCCGACACTGCTAATCTTTTTATCTCGTCCTTGAGAGCTCTTTTGACCCCTTCCACCATGTCGGCTTCTACAGCCCCTTCTTGCCAGGAGAAGCCTAACACTAATCGTCCATCAGGCCCTGTCACAGCACTGACCTTGATCGCGGCGCTGCAAGCACTAGAGCTCTGACTGAACAACATACTCTCAAGTTCGAAGTTCGATGACCCTCGCGAAGTAAAACTTGACCCAACGTTGGATAACTCAAATGCACTCATTCTTTTCCGGCCCAGCTTTTGCAGCATCCAGCGATGCTGGTTTTGAATGAATTCTAAGTATCGAACTGGCATGTCACCCCCTTTCCGTGCCATAGCATGTTCGATGGCCACCTTTGTACGACGAGCCTCACCCCAATCAAAAGATGGCCTTCTCTGGTACGTTGTGGATGTCGATCCGACATAGCAACCCAAAGTGCTCTCAGTGATCGGCTCTGGTAGGAATTTCCGTAGGGATACCGCACAGTCGGCCTGAAGTGTATGGTATGTTGACGGAAGAACAGAAAAGATGCAGGTTGCAATGAGCACTTGAAGTGTCGCCGTGACGGAGGTCTGCTCTTTCTTACTCAGTGCAATGAGGACATTCGTGTCAGCCTCAGATAGCCATAAAGAAGAAAAGCGACTCTTTACAGGCGTGAACTGGGGAGTGGCGGTCCAGCTATCGGGAGATGGCTCACTGTACTTCTTTTGAGATCGTAAGAATTCTTGTGACACAGGGATTGTATATAAGCCCTCTAGTGGTGGAATAAGGGCAATAGAAGGACTATAGACCGCATCGCTTGTCTCAAGACCGGAATATTGAGCCATGTGTCTTTCCAGTTCAGCGTGGAAGGACAGAGCGCTTTTGGTATCCATAAGTGAATGGTGAAATATGAACACAAGGCCAAAGCTTTCAGGGCAATTGCTTCTCTCCAGTACGCATAATCTCCAGAAAGGAAGGGTCTTATTCGGCTGGACCCCGAAGGGGCAATTGTGTTGCTCCTCAAGGACCTTGTGGAGGATCTCTCCCCAATCCGAGCTCGGAGAATTCGTATCGTCTTCCATAAACTCCACAACCTCGCTTAGTGTAATCTTAGGAAGACGGACAAAATATGGATTTGGTGTATCAATAGCAAATGGAATGGCCGAAAGTATAGGGTGCTTCGCGATGAGCATCGAGAGAGCGTGAAAGAGTGCCGGTTTCACGGATACTCCGCTTGGTCGCTTATAGCAGGCTGTCAGACCCACGTTAAGGTAGATCCCCAAGTAACTCCGCGTCGTTGAATATTTTTCCGCATGTCCTAATGACTATCAGCAGTTGAAGATTAAAGGAAGTAGGTATCCTTACCCAGCAGCCGCAGTGGTGTAAAACCAGCTTCATGAAACACTTCCTCCATGGCGACGGAGAGAGAAAAGAGCTATCGAGCTGTGGTCAAGTCTGTTGCGATAGCTCTGAAGCAAGAGCCGTACTATTATTTCGCAATGTTGGGGTATTAGGGCCTTTTCAGACACCCGGCCCGGGTACGCGTACCCGCGTGGGCCCAAAGCTATAGCTCACATAGCATTTGTCGTCCCGACTTAGATGCAACGAAACATTGCCTGCACTTCAAGGGAAGTGAGACGATAAATAGAGATGTATTGACCATGCACGTAAATGATGGACAAAATCTGGGTTTGTTGCAACCCATACGAGTACCTAGGTAGGTACTCTCAGATGCAAAGAATGCAAATTCCAAATGTATTGTAGCCTCTTTCTGCCAAGGAGACATTTGACCGATGAAAACTGGTTTTCGTTCTTGAAGCTGTACATTTCTGTCAGTCACCAAGCCAAGACGTTATCTGTTATCTGTTATCTGTTATCGCTTATCTATTATCAAAGTCGCTTACATCATTTATGCCTAAGACCAAAATTCCAATAATGAACACCACAATGATAGCCGCTATTCCCCACCATCTTGATTTTTACGTGCCTGGAATATCTAGGTTCTTGTCCTGCATTGCAATGACGGAGCCAAGCAGCAAGGTGCTCAAGGGCAGGCAAAGGCGACCCCGTGTACCTGAATCGCTGCGAAAGAGGGCGGCACAAGCGTAAACATGCCATATACTGATCGAGACAAAGTTCCAATGGGGCTAACTTCCGGCGGCTTAGATGCTTGCCTTGTCGCCAGCATAAAGAAAAATGTATGGGCCTGTGACCACCTTCACGCACCGACTGACTGATCCAACTGAAAAGGCGGAGGCGGCAATCCTTGTGCTCGGTGTCAACAGCATCAAAGGACATGCCGTTTTGAAAGTGCCAGCCAACGGCGAATACCGATAGCCCGGAACGATCCATCAGGGTAAGCCTCTAGCAAGAATCTCGCTCGATCTGGAGTCAACAACTGATCTTTGCGAAAGTGATGGGCACCCGTCAGAGCGGCAGGCCAACGAACTTCAAATGAAGCGAATTATCACTCACTTGTTAGGTGACGTCTCTTTCGAGACCAGCAACCTCCAAAAAATTGCAGACAGCCTAAATCAAGGTCAGGGTCAGGAGCAGTCGGATGATGATTCAGTTGGTTCAAACGATGCTACCCCGACAAATGACTACTCTCTAGATCCCCTTTCAACTAGCACAATGCGTATGTGGCTATCCTGAGTTTGGTTTTCACCCAGTTGACATGACTCCATAGATTATTCGGGGGAGCTGTCCCATTGGAACTTCTCCAGAATGCTCGGACGGCGACTACAAAGTATTGGGGAAAGGACAGGGCAAAGCAAGGTACGCCCAGTGAGCTCCGCCGTTAAATTGCCAACAAGGACCTCGTTGAAGTTTGCGATATGCGATGCTAATGAAGGGAATTTAGAGCGTCGATCAGGCCGAGGGTTTCTTTAGGGCTACTGCTCTGCAGTCACCTGGCTCTTGTGTTGCCCTTGCAAAGACATATTTCCCCCCAAGACATATCGCGGAATTCTTGACAAGCGCTTTCTTGAAATTCAGTCAAACGAATTATTTTTATTTTCACGAAGCTACTTTCCGCGAGAAACTGGACTTCTATTACGCCACGGAGCACCCACTGTCGATCAATGACGCTGGTTGGGTATGCACTCTTCTCATGACTTTTGCAGTTGGCACACAGTTCGCCCATATGCAGACCAAATCGATATCTGGTAGTAGTGTATCTACTACTGAAACTAGTCCAGATGACCAAATAGGGTTGGAGCTCTATCGGTTTTCGTGTCGACTCATTCCGGATCTTATCACGGTTGCAAGTGTAGAGACTGTGCAGGCATTCTTGCTGCTGGGTGTGTATACTTTACCGATAGACACAGCAGGTTTGGCGTACGTTTACTATGGCCTTGCAATTAAGATGGCGATCCAAAATGGCATGCACCGGAAGCTACTTGAAGGCAACGTTGCCCCAGAGATTATGGAAGTGCGAAATCGCCTTTGGTGGTCTGCATATTCGCTGGAAAGGTAAGAATGCTGCAGTTAGCCCCGCGTCTCCAAATATGACGTTCGAAACGTTCTAACTGCTCGGATAGTCGCATCAGTATTTTGCATGGCCGCCCTGTGTCTGTTTCTCCCGCCGAAATTGATACCCCCATGCCTGTCGACCTTCCGGCTCTACGACCAATTGACCAATTAACCAACCTACCCAGCTTCACCGCTACGATCGTCTTAACAAGTCAGTTGGCAAAAGCTGCGGATGCGATGAGGTCTCTCCGGCGTTGCCATAGGGCTAGAAAGAAGAAGTATGTTCGGCAGCTTGCCGCAACCCGCGATCAACTAAGCTCATGGTGGGAAAGTCTTCCCACTGAGATCCACTGCCGAGATCTCACTCCTGCTGGAGCATACTTCCGTTGCAATGTGCACCTTGAAATCTATTACAGGACAACCTTGATCTACATGGGCCGTCCTTTCATTATATCTCAAGCGGCATCTGGGTCATTCAACCTGGACTCGGGCTCAACCATTCACGAAGTCCCAGATATTGTGAACACTCTTCGACGCGACTCACTTCATGCGGCCCTTAGAGTGATTGAGCTTTGCCAGCTTTTACAGGACACCGTCGGCCTCGCACGTGTATCGTACACCGAATTCAATGGGTGCCGCGTTGCTTTATTGGCGCTCATCGCCCACAGCATCAACGAACCAACAAGCAGGATATCCAGTGTCTTAACTCAAGGTATGGGGCTTATCCGTCAGATCTGTCCCGGGCTGGAATCCGCGCGATCTGAGGTGGCTGTCATCGAAGCTCTTGAACGGGCAAGGCAACGGCTGCATAGTCATACCGTGGCAGAACAGAGGGGCGAGACTGATCATACAACAGGCTATGATCAATTCAAAGAATGGGCAAAACTTTGGCGAAGTGATCCGCTGGATTGTAGCGATGTCCTTGTCTCGACAAATTTGGACATGCCGTATGAACAGCGCTCGCCCAACTCTGTTCCTTCCTTTGATGGATTTTTCTCGTCTTTCCCGAATGAGCTAGGTGAATTCGCCGCCATTCCGGGGCTGGATTACGATTTGTCACTAGGCCGGGAATGGTTGGGTGCCTCTCAGCCTGAAGGTTCTGAATGGATCATGAATCAACCACTCTGATTGTGGAGCGCTCCAATAGTATGGATAAGGAGCCGTTCTTGCAGGCAAATAGAGACATCCTAGCAAGGTTCCCATTAGGGTTGAAGTTGTCGCTTCTAATATACAGGATCTTCTCTACTCAAGTCTTTGTCTTCCCAATATCACGAGAGACGAGTTCTGGGGGTAGTACGAAGCGTCCCAGCTTGAGCGACTCCCTTTCTTTTTCGGAGGAGATAACCTCCTGAGGTGACCGCCTTGAGTGGAGGATTTCCATTCCGGCCCTGAGTGATGTTGTTGATGAAGGCCTCCTTCCTAGTGAACAGAGGGCGGAAAGGTGTGTTTTTCCCGGACATGCGTCCTTGTGTGCAGATATGCCAAGAGGTTGAGTGCTTCACCTGTGATTCCCGCTCTTCGTCCTTCTTGCACATCACAACCTTGAACGCCATTTTTATCTGCTAGCAAAGGAAACCCGATTTATTACTAGTCTATAATACCTCTGCCTAAATGTATTCAAGGTGTGCCCCACGAACACCGAGACGGCCAATCTCACGGCTATTAACAATTATGATATGTACATGGGTAAAAGTAACTAGGTACATAAAAAAGAAATCAGGACCCGGGTCATAACATGGGTCACCTATACACTAATCTAGTCCTCATGTTTGACATTCACAACTGGGCCAGAATACTCTTTCCGTCCCTTGATGACATACATGATGAGACTAAGAATGAAAACCGCCCCAAAGATCACGACACTCCAGTTGAAATTTACAGCAGTGACCGGCAGCTCACCTGGCCAGAATGACCAAAACATCGCGAAAACGGAGTAACACAGGCCAATGATGTTTACAGCCAACCCCCAGGTCCGTCCCAGATCCCACCGACGAGCAGGCAGGGTATCGGGATGCCAGATCTTTCGCCAGATCACGCAGGTGATTGAGATCACGTATGTGTACATCAAGGCAGCGGTGTTGAGAGAGATGATGGCGTTGAATGCGGTATCAGAGCCGATGTTGATCAGAGAAAGCAGGCAGCTGAAGAGGCAAGTGAGGGCGATAGCATTGACGGGGATCTTGCGCTTGGGATCAATTTTGGAAATCCATCGAGAACAGGGAAGACCTTTGTCACGAGCAAAAGCCCACGTTTGGCGAGAGGTGGAGGCATTGAACATGATGTTGCTGAAAATGACAGGTAGCAAGATGATGGCTGTTAACCCGTTGACTCCTGCCGTGTTGGTAGCCTGCTTGAACACGTAGAGGAATGGGAATCCAGTAACGTCGTTAAGAGAATCCACGACGGATGGGGTGGCGAAGAGGTAGGCAATTAGCAAGATGGCAGCCATGATTCCATTGATGAAATATCCCCAGGCCATAGCGCGTGGTACGTTCCGGCCGGCGTCCTTAATTTCTTCCGACATATGCGCACACGCATCGGAACCTAAGGGCTAGTTAGTCTCTTTTCTATGGACTTTCCCTCTGCATGAATAAGATACGTGAAACTTACTAAGACAGCCGTAGATGGCTGAGATTTGTCCAACCATCACACTCAGTCCCATTGTAGGTAACCCTCCTAGATTTTCCCAATCCGAGACAAAAACAGCTTCAGCAGATTGGTGAGGAGCCATAGCCCACAGGACGATCAAGATCACCGCCCAGGAAAGGATGTGAAGGATCATCAAGACGTTACTCAAGATTGGCATCAGCTCTGACGCATAGACATTGAAAATATATGAGACCAGAACCATTGAGAATACCAGTAGAGTGCCTTGCCAGCCTTTAGGATCATAATCCGGATTGCGAACACTGATCAATCCCTGGATGATGGTGCCGGTGAGGAAGGATCCAGAAGCTGTTCCGGCTTGCCATGCCAGTACGGATATCCAGCCAGTGATGTAGCTGAGGAACTTCTGGTATCGAGGCGAGCAAAACTCCGATACCCAATGGTATTGGCCTCCATCGGTAGGTGCCATTGAAGCCATTTCCGACAACGACGCAATGATGAACCCGAATCCGATGAATGTCCAAATGTATGACCAGAACATGCCTGACAGGCCTCCATTCTCCAATCCCTGGTAGTTCGAACTGGAAGGAGTTAATGTTTTTGTCCTGTATCCCTGTCACTTGGAGAAAGGATATTTTCAATTGGCTCACATGATCAGAAATTCCCAAGTGGCTTGCAAGATTGATGCGAAGCTTAATGCCGCAAGAGGTCGCATGTTTCTCTAATTGAAGTCGCTGAACATTAGCCATGGATGTGGTACCTGCAAAAGCGAGTGAGCAAACCTTGAACTCTTGAATTTTTCCCATGCGATGCATTTCATGGTCGTCCAGTACCGTCCCGCCTTGTGTGGAGGCCCCTGGATTCCTGTGATCTATACCCATGTCCAGCGTCTCCAACGCGGTCGCTTTGGTTGAGGTTTCCATGATCCGGGTGAATAGCGGTCCAGACAAAAGAGTGACGGAGATGGAATTGGGTTCACAAGGATTAAGGGGCCGTGGGAGTAAAGTACTAAATTCTACCTCGATGGAGGGCCGGAATACCCTTGAAAAAATGGGCCCCTTACAGTGTACCCCCCCGCCATTCTAAAGCTTCACGAGGTCCATTTCGGAGAATTACTATGCAGTTGGCGTGTTTCGCTTTAAAATTATAACATAATTTGAACTTGTTATCGGGGCCTAGAGCGGCTTTCATTTCAACGAAAGCATGTTTTTGCGGCACTAAGCCAGGGCTGCATGCACCAATTCCTTCGCGCCTTTACTAAGTGGGGAATATATGGCCACGATGTAACAACTTTCTCGAAGACACAAAGTACCAAAAGCCAAGACATATAGTATCGGAGCTCGGAATGTTCTCCATAGGGCCGGCCGGTGAATGGACCGCGATTGGACTGGACTGATTGGCTCAGCGGGTAGATAGGCCCAAGATTTCCCATAGTCGTCCCAAGTTTATTTTCTACGAGGCATCTAAAAACATCTGCGTTCCATCATACATAATTCATCGATGCACAGGTCAACTCTTCAAAGCTAACTTGGAAGCTGGAGCTTTCAAGGGATGGGGAGTCATTAATATGAGGAAATTAAATCCCAACAGCCTTACTCCTTTTCGCTTCCCCTAGCCTTGACATGGCTTGACAAGGATTGCAAACCCCGAAAACCCTGCAACCCGGTTGGTTCTCTACGTCTACACCCTGCCTTTTTCCCGTGAACACCCCGGTCATGTTTGGTGCTCCTGTGGCGCACTAGCCTTATCGTCGACTTAATAAATCCTGGTTTTTAGCAAGGGTTGATAGCCATTGGAGTCTTTCTGACCATTCGGCCCGAAGAACTTCCCATTTGACCATCTGTGTTTTCCTTGAAAATGCCTTTGACCCTCTCATGTGTCAAATGTGAGAATTTCAGGCCCCAGGAGGCCTTTTTTCCCGTTGGTGTTTATACAGCTCCTAGCTTGTTATGTCGGCCACTTTGACGACATTGGCTTCGGGTGTGAGCCCTCCTCTTACGACAGATAATGACCATAACCATAGTGGACTGATTGTGGTCATCACCGCGGTCAACTTGTGTCTGGTTTTGTTCGCTCTTGGAGCGCGCACCTTCTCTTCCTACCATAGGAATAGTCTGCAGCGAGATGATTATACATTTGGGGCTCTCATGGTACAGTACTATCCACCCCATTGTAAACTGACAGTGCTCGAGCTTCTTGCCTCTGGACTAACAAATTAATAGCTTGCTGCAATCGTCCAGATTGTAATCGTGCTTTTCCAGGTCCACTATGGGTGGGGAACTCCTATCAATGACATCGAGACCACGAGCAAAGAGCAGATGCTGAAGGTAAGTCTTGGAGGAATTTAAACCTTCTAGGATATTTAACATTGCGAAGATAGTATATGCTGCCGATATCTTCTCTATTATTGTGCTTGGCCTTTCAAAAATGACAGCCTGCATGTTCTATGAGGGCCTATTCTCCCAGATACGTCCAATTTCCTACGCCGTTCTTCTGGTAATGGTCGCGTGGACAATATTATCCGCGCTTCTGTTGGGAATTCGGTGTTCTTCTATTCCCTGGTCCGAAATCAGTGCCGCTGAGTGCAGTGGATTGGTATGACTTGCCCCTACAACGAGTATAAGCACTGACCAGGATACAGCGTCCCCGCTGGGAAGTCATTACAGCCCTCGACATTTCCACCGAGATTTTACTCCTTGTGTATGCGGCACTTGCAATCCATAAAGTCAGGATCTCGACAAAGAAAAAGATAGTCGTGTTTTGCGCTCTCGAAAGTCGGATTTTGTATGTCCGTTCACTAGATTGATTTATGAACTCTTCTGTTGACATCAAAATTGGATAGGCTCATCCCTATCGCGGCAGTTCGTCTGCACTTCATCCTAGCCCAACTCTCCTCGGAAGATCCAAGTCTCCTCGGGTCCTTTGCCACTGTCTCAACGGAGATATACATTGGGCTAAGTGCCATCTGCCTCTTGACGGCCTTCCTCAAGTCCTTCATTGCAGTCTACGAGGACGATATTGGGATAACATATACGTATCGGGGGCCGTCCAAGTCTGATTCACGGTCGAGAACTGCTGCGTCGAAGGATACACCGTCTCGCAGGCTCTCCCATCGTGCGAGAATAGAGCGAGGAGTAGAGGGCTGGGAGCGAGAAGAGGACCCGATTATAGAATCATCCGAGGGTATTCAAGGCTTACAAATTATGAAGACTGTACAGTTAAGCGTGCGAGACGAGTCTATAGAGCTATCAGAGCGAGGGGGGACTACAGGTATCTAATAGAGTCTTCTTCTGGTCTATCAGATATAAAATAATAAACAATATTGTAACCTTTATCCGGGCCTTAGACATACTTTACCGTCAAAGTCTATCTGAATGGCAAGCGACGACTTCAGTCTAGTAGCTGTGGACTAAAGGGAGGTTTCTTTTGAAAATGACGGTCCTGTATCCTGCAACAAGTATTTAATTGGTTAAGTGGTCCCCTAGGTTAAGTTTTCACAGGGCAGGAAAATCAGTGAGCATAACAACACCTATAGATCTATAGATCTATCTGTCGTATACTCCGAAATCGGGAATACCAAAGGCAGATGAATTGTCGAAGAAGCTAGAAGCCACGAAACTGGGAAATACTCTAACACGATTAACATCATGCGACGATTCTGCCTAGTACGCAAACTGAACACAAAGGCAACAATTGGCCCCGGTGAGACACTGGGCTTCAAGTGCCATACTTGGTACAGTAAGCTAGGACTGATCCCGAGGTCCCGCTCGCTCTCACTCTCTCACTCACTCTCACTTCACTCTCACTTCACTCTCACTGTCACTCTCCCAAGTTTACGTTGCTTTTTCTTAAGACTTGTCCTTCAAAGATTTTCACGGTCATTGGCGCCATCCTTTTCTCTCGCTGCTTCGCTATTTTACATCCCTGGCTGCTCTGATCCAAGCCAGACCAAGACCCCAACCATCCCATTTCTATATAGACTCGATCTCATTTGTTATCAACATGCCTGCAGCGAAGTTCTTTCATCGTGTTCCCGAGACATTGGGGGAGTGGGACACCGCGGCGAAGAAATCAGCACTAAACCACGACCCAGACCCACAGCAACAGTGGAATTCAGCGTCAAAACTGACCAAGAAGGAATATCTACTTCTGCATCGTTTGTGGACCCACCATAAAAGAAAGGCGCCGGCAAGATGGTGAAAAGGGCTGAAATTGACGGATACTTTGCGGAGGAAGACGGCCCAATCGAGTTGATCCTTGAGGCCAAAGCAGAACCACAAAATCGCCATGAGTCCGAAGTGCCTATTAAAGAGACGGGGGAAGTAGTCACTTCACCCATAATACAGGAAGTGGATTCCGACTGGTAGGACTGGCCTTTCTATACCCTAGCCTTAGCCATGTTATCCAGTGCTAATACGCCAACGGTGTAGGTGGTCTAAGATAGGCAGCAGACCAGATCGAGCTACATGGCATACAGCGCTCTTCCTTTGGTCTTATAGGACGTAACAGAGCTATAAATCACAGCCGCCATTTTTGACGAAACGTACCTCAGCTGGATTACGAACGAACGGCACAAGCTGCCGAATCACAACTTCCTGCAACTGAACATGAACGAGTACAGGCCACGGATTTAACCAATGCTGACAATATGAAGGAGTTTGCGGTGTTTGCTCGAGCCATTATGCTAGAAGCCGACTCTTAACCGTCGTCTGGACAGAACGGTGGGACCTCCTACCTCTGTCACCACCCCCCACCCGACTCAGCGAAGCGACAAGTCAGCCCTCCTTGGAGCGACAACTTAATCAAACAACAGCCCCCTGTCTTTTCATTTGACTAAAGAAGATACCATCATATACCGAAATGGTCCCAATGGCACCAGGACGGCCCAGGAAGTCGGGGTTCGAAAGAATAGCGGACTTTCAGAAGTTCGCCGAGACGACTGAACGGAAGATCAATGACCTGGTCCTTATTTCGGGAAGCCCCGAGATTAAGAAAACATCGCACTCGGATCCAAAATTTATGGACCGACTGGACGATTAGGAAAGGGGGGATCCCAAATCCCCCAACCGGTGACAGTGTGTTAGAATTCGTTGCAACCGTTGCGTTTGTAACGGAACCGAACGCACTCGGTGCGAAGGTCATCTCAAAGGGACGATCCAAGGGCTCCACTGTCAGGTCGTGCGAATCTTGAAGTTTAATATGCCCAGTTTTGAATACGCGCAGAGGAACTTTGCCCGGTTCTATGAACGGCTGAAGCAGTAAGTAACAAATGGTAAGCTGACAACAACTTGCTACCGACAACGCCAGTGGATTTGTGTCAGAACGTCAGAAGATATGACAATTGCATGGATGGCCGATGCTCTAAGAAAGAGTGGCAGTGGGCGGATCTTATTAGTTTCCTCAGTGTGATTATGCAGGCGGCGACGGGATGCCGCGTGGGTGACATGATCAGATCGGTGACTTCTTACACCCATATCAACGAAGCCATCATACCCACTGTGAGCCAGAAAATATCAATTATCTTATACTTAAGTCGCTAACAGCTATTAGTACTGGGGCAGCCATGCTATTCGTCAAGGCCGACAAGGGGAAGGGGAAGGGCAAGGACGGTGGGAAGGCTCCGATAATTGGTGCGGGTGCCCCCGTGACTTCGAAGAAGGGCGGCAAGGCTGACCAGAAACGTGCGGCTTCCGGAACGCCCGCAAGTGCCAAAGGGCCCCCCTACGAAGGAGTCGAAGAAGTCGAAGACGCAGTCTCACCCGAAGCATCAGCCCGCACAGCCCCGTTCTGGTCCTGTGTATAACGAGAGCATCTTCTAGTCCCCGTTGGAGTGGCTGTTGGTTTATAAGATGCGGGACTCGAGCCATTACTTTGACGCTCTCCGGCGGCTCCGTAAGGTGCGTGCGCGGGTTAGGCCAAGCCTAAAGCGGCAGCTTAGGACAAGCTTGGCTGGTGAGAGGAGCTAAAGGGTTATCTTTACCTTCGTATGTATATGACCGGACTAAGGCTTATAATGTGAATACTAATTGTTTTAGGAACTGATGAAGATGACCCCTGCCAATTCTGGAGGCTACACGAAAGTCAGTTTCCAACACTCGCAGCGCTCGCACGGGATATTTTCTCTACTCCTGCTACAGGGGCAGGAGTAGAGCGCTTATTCAGCTCAGCTCGCGATATCTGTCATTACAGACGTGCATCCCTTAGTGCAAAAGCCATCCAGGATCTTATGATGCTCCATTGTATGACCTGATTTGATGCGGACTATACTGAGGCCCAGCTATCTACGCAAAGCGAGATCCCAAGCGAGAGGATGGAGGCTGATGAAGAGGCAGAGGCACAACTTGCTGACTATGACGTAGCAGCAATCAGTGATGATGAGGAGGAGGGTGGTAATAAGCAGGCTGGTAAGATATATAAGCAGTTTGATAGTGCCTCGCCTGATGTAGATAAGAAAAGTCAGGCTAGTAGTGCTGATGATGACTTGGCTGAACTCCAGCTAATGGTAGTGTGGTAGCTATATTATTCTTCTCAAAGGCCTTGGTGTCGCATGCCCGGAAAAGGCAAAGCTATTCAGAACCGAACGCCAAACAACTCCAGTCCTTCAATTGGTAATGACCTCTGATGCAGTAGGACTCCCAGGCACGATATTGCTTGCTCCCAGGAGCTCTAGGTACTGCTCCCAGAGAACCCGGCGCTCCTAGGAGACAAAAGAGTTATAAGGTCCAAAGTACATGTCCACTCAATGGTTGCGCGGTGCCTAGGCTGCTAGGGTTCATCTTTGTAATAATGACCGCATCAGGGAAATTTGGCTAGGTATACGCGTGGCACTGGATCTTAGGGGCTTGCTGTTGTATTTGTTCTTTCTAAAAAACGTTTGTTAAATAATTTTCATTGCTGGTTCCAAATAAAAGTGTTAAATTTGATTTTAAAGCTGCCTCTGACTGTGAATCATAAGAATTCAGTAGGTCTTTGATTGAGTGCGTGCTACTGGACTATATAGACTGTCTTGGTATAATCCCCTATGCTTGATTTGATCTCTGGATGAAATGGCTGTTGAAACGCTTTATGCGGCCATGGATTCACGTTCCTCCTGCCACCAAACATTGATACTGTCGTTATCCTCTGCAATGTCGATTGGAGTCTTTCCTTCCCCATCTTTCGCCATAGGATCAAGTCCCTTAGACCGGAGGAGTTGAAACCGGGGCCACGCGCACCAAGATTCGAACTCAGGCGAGGTGAGCCCAGCAGCCAAATGCAGCAGCGTCTGCCCTTTTCCATTCGTCTCCTTGATGTTGTACCCGGCCTTTTCAAATTGATCGATGACATCTTGACCAATGGCAAAATATCGGTTATAAGAGTCCTCATCACCAAATCCATCGTGGCTGACCGTGCAGAAGATCTCCTGGGCTGTCATGCCTTCCGTATTACGTGCTTTGGGGTCAACACCGTCCTTAAAAAATTCCCGAAGAAAACGCCTTTGCTCATCACCCATTCGATCCCTTTCTCCTAGTCTACTACAAGCGAGGTAGTGAAGAACGGTGCTTCCACGCCCATCTCTAACAGCAGTATTGGCATTTGCAGCGAGAAGGGCATCTACCGCGGTTTCGAAATGATAAACTGATGCCGGGCTTTGTCGCTCTGGGAGATGATAGAGTTCACTCGCCAGATAGCAAGATTTAAAGGGTATAAACCAGCCTTGTCAGGCTGATTTATAAGACTAGGGCAGCTTTTGATCAGGTGCGCAAGTGTAGTATCGATAGGTGGTGGTAAATTTGTCCAAGCGCAATCGGTATAGGTAAACAGAAGGTGAAGGGCGTTTTTCCTATAATTGTCAACTGCCAGTAGATTGGCTCCATGTGACATTAAAAACGAGAGAAAAGTTGGGCCAGTACAAGACTTCGAGTTCTTGGCTTCAAACCCCCTCCACGGACTGTCTGGTTGAGGGTAAGGGTTTTCGTGGATTCCAGTTTCGTAGTCTATTGTGCTGAGATTACCATAGACACCACTTGTTGCAGCATCTGGACCCACTATGCTCCGACAGGCAGCAAGAAATAGTGTGCGACCCTGGGGATCTCGTCATTCGACATCTAGCGTGTCCCCTAGAGACTCGAATATAGGCTGGACGAACATGCCGTCCTCAAGTAGTGCATGAATGACACTACGCACCCCGTAATTGTCTGGAAGACCCAAATACTCAATACAATCATCAAGACTGCCTTCAAAATCTCTTATAAATTCGTCCAGATTAGGATCGTACACTCCTTGCTCGAGATGGCGCCGTTTGCGTTCCAGTCGAAGGGCATTTTCGATGATACCTCTGCGGGCGAATCCCCTCTGATCAAGGCTTGACACCTCGTCGTCTACCTCTTCGTCTACCTCTTCGTCTCTTGTTTGCCCGGGGTAAAGACCGACACATCGATATTTCAGGAGCGGCTGCCGATACAGCGCATACGGGTCTGCGCCATGCTGGAACAAGGCAGTCATAAGATGCGTGGCTTTGGGCTTATTAAGATAGCCGCAAGTGCTGGCCCGGTGAAGGGCAGGTTGTTCAGTTTGGTCGGGATTGAACAAAGGAGGCTTGGCACTTTTCTCTTCACTAGCCCAGTCCTCGGCGACTCCCGAGAAAACAGACTCTAGGTCGTCAAATCGTGCATTTGGGTCGACACCGGCAGCTAAAAGAGACTCAACACAGTCGATACGACCTTCCTCGACGGCTTCCCATAACTCAAGAGCCGCCACATCTCGCACTTCAAGTAGCATTGCGATAACTGCGAATAATGGTATCGCTTGATGGCCTGTGGAAGGTAGGAGAATAGGAATCAGTTTAGGGTTTCAAAAAACTAGGAACGTGTATGGAGTACTCCCAGGTCATTTATGTACCCATGGACCCTCAGACCGGGGCACACAGCTACTTAAGGTATCAAACCGCCTACGTGGGGCACTCAATAATTACCCAACCAATGGACCCGGGGTTCCACCACTGGCAATTGGGATCTGCGGTGAGCCCGGTTTTGAACAGTGCACAATCTTGGATGGAGTCTACCCAGCTTTCAACTCTAGTGACAAAATTATGCATAAAAAATAATCAAAAAGGTAATAAGGCATATCTCGGACACATGCCATCCAAGTGAGAAATTGAATGGAAAGCAGACAGGTATCTCGATCATCTCATCTTGAATCTCGAGTCTTTCACTCAAAGATCACTTGAGCTGCACACCTTTAGGAAGCTCACATTTTGCCACCTCCATCGCACCTATAGCGGACTGCAAGGCAGTCCGGTGATTGGGGTCTTCTTCCCCCGATATTGGGTACAAGCGGTCGTGAGCGCATCCTGAAAGCCACTGATGCCGGTATTTTTGGTCAAAGTACCTGGGCCATCCAGGGCCGTGATCGGCCTGCAACCGATTGGATCTTCTTGGTGGCCAGCTGTACTTCATGGCCAAGATTCGTTTGAATTCTGTCTTTGAGCCAACCTGATTTAATCCCGTGATCCTCAAAGTCCTTGAGACGCGCAAGGTACGCCTGCTCATTGGCAGCTTTGGCTTGACTGAGGTATTTCCTGATGTTTTTGTAGTTCCTATCCATAACTTTTTCTCTGGATACTTTGCCTCGTAGTCCGGGAGAGTTCCAGTGATGGTTGAGCGAGCCTTCCAATAATCGCCACCGGCACTGGGCAGTGGTCTCTCTGCATCTGTGCCGTCGACGTACGGACTCGATTTGATCACATCAAAGGCAGGTTGCATTTTGACGCCGCTCCTGGATGTCCCTTTCTTCACATCAACTTTGTCATCGGTTTCGGGCCTTTTCGTGTCTTTGATTTGCTGCAGTGTTAGTGGCTTGCCCTCTGCATCCTTGTATTCCACGCCGTGTGCATTTTTGTATACTGTTCTTGTGTTCCCGACGGATTTAGATCTTCAAAAACCCTCGGAGCCCAGATATATTTCAAGAACTTTTTGAGGCTACAGGCCTCCTTGGTCATTGGCTTCATCACTTCTGCATATTTCGGCCCAACGGTTCGTTGGGGTTTGCCCGCGTCGGCATAACCAACCTGACCTTCTAGTAAATACATGGAGTGGTAGGACAACCTGGACCAAAAGCCGAATTAGCTTGCTCTGGTTTCTGGAAGGAATGAATATTTGAGGGACAGAGCCATTAGAGGTCTCATAAGTGGACTTATTCTTCAGCGGCAGCACGTTTTCCATGTGTAAAGCTGGCCCTAGAACGGTACCTAGGAGAAGAAAGAAGTGAAGTAGAAAGAACTTCATGACTGATCGTACTCGGGACCCTTCAGAGGAGGAATGAAAAACTTGGAGCAATAAATACTAGGGGGCAACCATTTTGCCTTGTAGTAATTAAATCCTTTTCCCGCCAGAATGATTATGCTGGATGCTTCATAGTGATTGAGATTTTTCAAACATCTTGATCTAACTCTAACGAGCGATCGAGGTAACTGTAATACCGCTGGTGAATATTGGCTCCTAAACCTCCAATTACTACCGTTTCACTGCCAGAGGGGCTGGATTTTAGGCAAGACTCGGAGCTTGTTGTTTAGGATGTTTACTAGGTAGTGTATCCACTTCTTGTGTTTAAGTCGGCTAAGCTTCACGGGCCCCAGATCCTGTGGCTTGGCGAAGCAGGTGGAGACAAATTAATAGGGCCCCTTAAACCCAGCCCCCTGCTCGGGAGATCCCCGGTTATTCTGGGCCCGCAATATGCCTTGCTAGTATGGCTTGTAGATGAAGTGAGTATAGGTCACTTGTCATGTTCGATGCTCTGGTGGGTACCAATCCCAATTAGTTCAAAATAAATCATATAAAGCCATTATAGAATTGGAATACGGCCAAACTCGAGATTTGTCCGAAGGAACTCCCGGTGAAGGTATATAGTCGCCTTAATTGCCCGTTATAGTTAGATTAAGGGGTTTTAAAATCCACGATCACTGCTCGGCTAGGCTTTACAGCCCCCCATCCTCTGGCTTGGCGTTGGAAACTCTGAACGAGTGGAGACAGATCGATAGGAACCGCCCGTAATACGGCCGCTGCATCCTCAAATATTGCTAATTTCGAGTGATTGTCGGGTGGCGGGCACCGGGAAACTTCCGTTCTGCCTCCAACTTCACGATAGTCTTGTCCTGAGCCTTACCCTGTGTACTTCGCGTATATATACCTACTATTCGCACTATCTTAGGCGATAAAAAAGCGGCTAATCGGATTTGATGGCCACACTCTGATGGTGAGCGGAATTATGCCTCATACTAACCTGACCCCTGCGGCCTTTGCATGATAACAAAATGAAAGGTGCACGAGCGGATAGAGTAACTACTCGGTACCTAATCATAGAACGGCATAACCCACTTGGCTAGTAAAGTCTACTCGGTCTCTCCTAAATGATAAGGTATGAACTAATGAGATAGGATTAATTCGATCATCGGTATTTCGAATTCAAAATTTCCATGATCCGTGGAAAGACGCGGCCTGAGCCTTGTACCTTCGCGCCGCATTTCTCGATTCACTAATTAAATTGTATCTTAATCTTTACTACGACTTTTCGAGATCAATATCCAGACTGGGAAATGGGTATCTGAAGCGAAAACCAACAGCTGAGACGCACCGCGCATTTCCATCGACATCGCCACTAGTTGACACAATGGGGCAGGGACGCTTGTAAGGCCTCTCGGGACGCTACAGTGGACCACCGCCGATCACAGAGGTCCTAAGACCTGAGATACAGGCTGTTGAAATGCTCCACCACACCCAACCTCAGCCTTGCAAATAACTTAATTAGTCTAAGAGCACTCTTGAACTTCATATGATATCTCCTAGGCTTACGTGGGATTTTGTCAAGGAATCAAGGATCAACAGAAAGATTTGGGTTGGTGACAGTCTTCACAAAGTTGATAGGATTCACGGAAGTGATAAATCTGTGAATTGGACAAACGAACTTCTCTTTGAGCCACGAACGGCGGAATCCCGTGAATGGAAAAATTTAACTTGTGCGTTAATAAACGGACTTGAACGGACTTAAAGCAAGGGCTCATTTAAAGATGACCCTTTCGCGCAGCGACGGGTTTAGTGCTATATTTCACTCCTGAATGTGTGAACAGGTCTCACGATCTACTGAGTATTGGGGCAAATGGCACCCCATCAAGTGGTTATCTCCCTGCCTCTTGTCCTATCAAACCCTGGTTAAGGCCTCAATCCGTTTCGCCAGATTGGGCTAGGGCACCTCCGGACCTTAAACAAGAATCTTGGTTTTTATTATGATCCAGTGGTAAGATAAGCCATATACTTTGCCACATGTTTCCACGATCAATCATAGTCGGCTGCTTTGGGTTCCTAGGCTGGGCTCTCCCGGTTTGCAGGATGGTGCCCTTTTGGCTATTTAGCAACCGACCTTTAGACCAGTTGCACTCTTTGGCCTGCCAGGCATATGATGCACGTCTTTTTCATTTGGTGTGATCTCAAATACTGGCAGGCTCATCGAAGTTTGATTCTAATATGTAGGTGTACTAGTTAGGTACGTACCTTTAAAAGTACCTATCAAGGTGTTGAACTTCTAGAGTAAGCCATCTTGTCAGGTCATAAATTTCTCACATGTACAATGTGATATTGTATATACAAATCCGTAGTATTCCTATGAAGTGTCATGTTGACTTTTTCCGACTAATGTGGAGTTCACCCCGGGGCCCTAAAGCCCCGGCAGCCTTGTTCAAGACTAATTTATATCCATCGATATGTCGCCATCCATCGTGAAAATTTGCAGTAACCAGCCTTGAAAATGGCCTCTCAATCGGAGCTCTCACAGTTGACTTCCTCCAAGCTCTTCATCACCGAAGGAGGATTGAAACAACTCTCATCTACAAAAAAAAGACATTGATCTCCCTAGCTTCTTTACTCTCCCACTTCTCAATATGGAAGAGGGTAGAAAAACTATATCGTCCATTACCAAGAGTATGTAAATATTGCCCTCGCCCACTCAACCGGCGTCGTCCTCGAAACTCGAACGTGGCGCGGCTCTCCTTTATGGTCTTCCGAAATCGGCCTCCCTATTCCACAGATCCTCGATCTGAACCGCACAGCAGTCAAGATCCTTCATGACATTCGGGACAAGACCCATCCACTTCTATCGTCATTAGTGGGGCCCTTGGACCTCTTCAATGCCTACAGGATTCCACGGGCTCGGTTTCCTTCGGTCAGACACGGGAGTATTATGGCCCCCAGATTCACGCTTTCCCCGAAGATGTTGTAGATATCATGACTCTAGCGAATCTAGATGGGACGACTGCAGCGGTGAGTCTAGCGCGTGACTATAATATCCCTATTCACTTCTCGTTTAGCGTTGAAACAGACGGACGGCTACGAGGAGGAAGAACCCTTGAGGATGCGGTTCGAGAAGTCGCTCATCTAACGGAGAATTATATAACGTACTTTGTGGTGAATTGTGCTCATCCACGTTATATTATAAAAGCAATACGAAGTATTCTCCCGGATGTGAGGTCGAGGATCGGGTCCATTAGAGGGAATTCATGTCTTAAGAATCACGATGAGCTTGATAACTCTCTGGTGCTAGATCGGGGCGATATTTCGGTGTGGGTTCGAGAGTTCAATGAACTTTTAATTATGTTGCTGGGACTCAAAGTGGTAGGGGGTGGCTGTGGCACGGATGAAAGACCATATTGATGCTATTGCGAGCAGGAATCATTCTGTTAGTTAAGCGACCACCTACACACTTCTTCGCTTTGATTTTGGGTTTATTTCTGTGTTTCATATTCTCAAATCTCGGGATTTAACGCGCATGATTCCTGCTTGTAGCTTCCTCAAGTCAAGAATACGTCGCCAGTAGATGACCTCTCAGTAGCAATACCTTTCAAGTTCAGTGCTGTATTTTCGAAGATAGAAACCCTCACTTACGAACCCTTTTGGCCATGGAAATGAGAGTGACATGTCGCATGGGCTTTACTAGACCGCATCTCCATTGGCAAATATCTCTTTGCCGTATGATTGAACTCTGATTACTGATCCCTACTCTTATGGTTCCGGTCGAGCACATATACCCCAGAAAGGAAAGAATCGTGTGAATGAGAGAGACACAAAGGGAGATGACCATGAAAGAACCCAATCCCAACGAGTTGCCACCCGATCTGATAAACCTGATGTGACGGCACAAAACCGCGGCGGGGCGTTCACCATCTCTCTGAGCGATATTCTCGAGGAGCTCGCAGACAACACTTTATGCAAATAGATGATGTTAGGCTATGCTGTTGGGCTTGTACTCTCTATACCTATCACGTCTTCAAAGTGAGAGACTATCCTAGCATCAGGGAATACCGGCTATACCTAAAATATCTCTTATGATGAGCAATTATCATGTGATTCCCAGTTACGATTGCAGAGATGCGGTCTACCAGGACGAAGCAATCCAGATCCCAGTGTTGAGAAGTACGTAATTAAACTTACCTCCGTCTTAAAGATTGAGCTGACCAGTGAAGCCCTCCAAACCAGGTTCCGGATTTGCAGATCATCTCCGATCTTCTGTTCAGACATATCTCTCCACTATGTGGAAATAGAACCGGAAGCGATTTTACGGCTTCTGCGCACACACCAATCCCGAGATTCGCGTTCACGTTGAAGTGAAAGAATTGACTTTCGATCCAGACAATCTATTAATTCGCATGTCGTCAAGACATTTCTCTGTTCCAAGGTTCTTTTCACAGAATCGGGCTTTGTGATAGTAATCACGCACCCAAGTTCTTGTTCTATCACACTATTTTTCTCTCAAAATATGTGATATAAGATCTAACATCAATAAATCAACTTTCATAGTAGAGTAGAGTTGGGGAATTTTTTAACACCTAAGCAAGGGTTTATATATGGTCAGAGTCATGGTAAAATGAGAGAATACTAAAAGTGTAGTGACAGGAAGCTCAGTTGGAAATAATCGAATCAGAAAGGGAGAGAGGCTAGATAGTTGACGAAAATAAACGTCTTTCGTGGTTGTGATAGGGGTCGATTATTTCCTTCTAGATGGCCCCAAGGTAGTAGACACACTATAACCCAAAGATTTGTTTCCGATGATGACATCGATATAGAGGCGTGATATCGGCAAGTATGGACAAGGGAATCCATTTCCCCGGGGGACAGCTAATGTAACGCGTTACAAAAGAGAGTTAGATGGTGATATTGCTTGTCATTTCAAGTGGAGGCTTGTGGCCATACTCTCACACAAAATTCCCACCGCACCTGCAGCCCCATACCCACCCTCCCTCCAGCAGGTTTCGATGATATCGAAGGATATGTATGTGATATGAAGTCTGGAGACCTCCGAAGGATGTTTGATTGCGACTGGAAACAGGGGTCTTTATAACGTTTTGAGGAGATGGTAACAAAGAAAGGAAGCTGGATGAAAGCGAGATGGATGAAAGGAGATCAATGAGAGTGAGACGTATGCCTTCGACAAGATGGAGTCGGAGCCCTTTTTCCCTTTATCACCGCCTCGAAGAAATTCCTATATGTCCTCCTTTTTTCCCTTCTTTAGGAAGGATCAAAGGTCCAAAACTGATTCTCTTCTGAACCATAATTGAAGATCAGTTAATAAATCATGCTCCAGTAAGCATGAAAGATGGTGTGAAATTTCCAGAAATCATTGTAATGTGTGAAATCACGAAATACTCAGCATTATTCAAGTTGGACCCTGCTCATTTGACTGTCTACAGATTCAGTTAGTCAAAGAGTTGTACGTAGTTCGTTTAGCATGAGTGCCTAGCTATAGCCTGTAGCCAGTATCTATACACAATGGATGTACGCCCTTGGTGAACTTCATAGAGAATGTTAGGGACGACATAAGAGACATCGATCTAGGCAACTGATTCAGAAAGCTGCAAAATATGAAAGAAAAGTAATTGCTTGGAGAAATGGACCCGTGAAGAGCTTAAACAAATTGGTAAGCGTTGATATCGTCGCCATGACATCGCTATAAATGAGGACCCTGGCGGCAAACTGAAATTTATAAACATGGCAACAATATGCATATACAAAACGTTAGTCTTCTAATTCGATTCTAAATCTAACTGCTTCTAACATCGCCTCAGACGCCCATCACTTGAAGTGATTGGCTCACACATATTCATCACTTATTCATAATTGATCAGTTCAGGCCACCAAGTTTGGGACTAGGACACGAGCGGGAGGGAGGGAGGGAAAGTTTAGCCGAGGGGCCACGTCAGCCTTCAGGGGTATTCAGGGCAATACAGCCACGATAGGGCTTCTGTTAATTGGTCTTCTGCGTAGGCAGGCACAGATCAGATATGAAGTAATAAATAGAGATGATCTATCTAAGGTGTCATAAAAAACATAGATACCTTCGTGAAAGCAGCGCGCATAACAAAGCGAAGTATACATGAAGGGACTGAAAGAGATGCTGAACGTCAATCAAAAACATTCATGCAGAGCATTTTCCAGCAACCTTCTCCAAAGTCTTCAGGCCATCGGAAACCTTCGTCCCAAGTTTAGTAACGTCTGCCTCTTTCATCTCGCGGCGGATCTTGGCTGCATTGGAAATCTTCGACACTTGCGACAAAGCCCCGGCATCAAAGACAATGTTCATGATATCCAATGCGGCATTGTTGGGATTCTTGACAATATCCGCCACGCTCAAGCCGACATCGGCAGCTGTACCAGCGATGGAAAGAACGACAGCGACATCAGCCAGCGCTTCGACTGTACCTAGCACTTCACCGGCAACGGGCATCATGAACAAGATTGCAGCCAGGAATCCACCAATGATCTCTTCTTCCTTCATTTTCTTCTCTTCCGCGCTGATATTCTCGGCGAACTTCTCCACAGTGGCCATCTCCTGAATAGCAGAGACGACCATCAAGATAGGCACAGAGATTGAGTCAACGAGATCCGGTCCGGATCCCGTATAGCTGTCGGTGACCGGCTCCAACAACGCATCCTTGATTTGTGGTTGCAGAGTCCCCCTGTCGAGGCCTTTCTTGGCGGTATCTTTGGGATTGGAGACATCTGATGCACCGTAGCCAGTTACCTTTGGGATATTGAAATCGTAATCCGTCTTCCAACAGTCATCATCACTGGAAACGTCCCCGTTGCAGTTTTGCTGGCGAGTGTAGGTTCCAAATTCGATGTAGCTCTTGTTGACGCCAGTTGTAGTGCAGAGATCGGCGTAGAATTTGTCGGCGTTGTCGTCAGGGAGAGTCCAGTGCACAGTCTCTGGGTAATCCTGATCTTTCAAAAAGCGTTCCGAGTAGTCTGGCGGACAGGGCTCCCACGTTCAGCTCTTCCAAGGTTCTCATGGCAATGCTTATCTCGTATCTCACCCCGAGAGGCCTAGAACGTGGTTCGAGTCTGATAATCATGGTTTTGCATCTTATCCTGTAAGTTGTTTTACACATAGGTAATGGCTAATTTGAAGGTATTCGTGATGGCTGTCCGTGTTTTTGTGTACCCTTCTGTGATGTTGACTCAAGACATCGACCTGAATTTCCGCGGACTAGTCTATTTTATAGTTCAATGGCTGAAGCCTCGCAAATTTAAGAGAACGAAGGGCTGGAAGTGAAAGCTTAGCAGTAAAGCCCCTCGTATTAGAAACAAGTCGTCCATCATATGGCATCATTCGCGATCGTATGTACTGATTTAATATTAATTTAATATGGCGCTAACCCTATCCAGACGCGGCATCCGTTTCAAGTGTTAACAATACACGAATAGTTGAACGCCAAGAGATCCAGATAAACTCCATACTCCGTCCTCCCTTAGCGGTTTTGGGCTTTTAATCTCCAATATCAAGCCATATATTTCACAGACCTCTCGGTGCTGAGCTTAGGAACAGCTGAACCTGTATCTTTCACAATACGGGGGCGTATACAGTCATGTTTCATGAGTATTTGCACCCCAGTACTCCGGAAGGCCTGAGACCCACTTCTTTTCTGCAGGTCAAAACTTCATATTTACGCTGCGCAGGGTTTATACTAGCCGGAATAGGAAGACGGTACAGAAAGAGCGGTCAATGCTGGAAGTACTCAGGTGCAAATACTCATGAAACGCCACTGTACTAGTCTGTTTCGAAATACTGTATACCTGAGGTAAGCACTACACATGTACAGTCAGCGTTCATTAGTATTTGGAACGTGGTACCTGCCCCGCTTAGCTTTCTGCCAGTGGGCGGAAGTACTGTGTTCCAAATACTAATGAACGGCCACTATACATGAACTATGATAAGCTATAACACGAAGATGATATGACCCCAACCTTTCCTACCTATTACAGAGAGAGTAATTCATTTTATTATTTATTTCTTTCTTCAACATCAACTTAGTCTCAGATATCATTCAGGTTTGGTGGAATGGTGAAATGATTGGTCAGGCGGTTATCTAATTGGGGGCTAAACGCCCAGGTGTTATCCCAACCATGCAGCCCAGTTATCCTCTTCTCTGCATACGAACTGCAGTATAATTACAATAAAATGCCACCTCCCCTCAGAGGAGGAGTCGCCCAGGTGTTATCCCAACCATGCAGCCCAGTTATCCTCTTCCCTGCATACGAACTCCAATATAATTACAATAAAAAGCCACCTCCCCTCAGAGGAGGAATCGAACAATTATCGACTCCCTTCCTGAAACATGCCTTTATCCGAGCCCCGCCAAATCAAGAAACCCCGGCTATCGCTCAGTTGCATCGTCTGCCGACGACGCAAGGTTCGCTGCGGTCGCGAACAGCCAGAATGTGCCAACTGTGTGCGCATGAAAGAAAATTGTGTCTACAGGGCTATGGTCCGTGACCAGTCCACCGGCCGTGTACGACCAGTATCACCGCAAGACAGGGACTCCCGAAACTCTACATCGGATGCCCGCCCAGACCTCCCTTGGCCGCATTGCGGTCGAGACACCAATGCCCCATATCCCGATAAGCCGTCTAGACCTCCTTCTCGTCCTCAAGTATCCGCCAATGTCAGTCCATCCCCGCAACGACAAGAGCCATATCCAACAGTCCCTTCATGGGAAGAGGCTATCCAACTCCCCAGTTATCGCGATGCGAATGCTCCTCAAGTTAATGGTAGCTCGACAACTACCCGCGATCCCTCCCCTACACCATCAACAAGATTATTTCCGACCCTAAGTGACTCTCCATGCCGCAATTATTTGAGTATACGACGAGGTGGTCGCGTGCGATACGTTGGTCAGACTTTCTGGGGGTTCGTTGCCGGAAAGGTGAGTCTGGCTCGTGGAATAAAACAAAACGGAAATGCAATCTCCGACGGGATTGTGTCGCCCGGCAAGACCATGACTGATCTCAATTGATCGTCTTGTAGGAAAGTCTGAGCGATGATTTCTTCGACGAAAACCGCCATGCTCACCCCGATCTCCCCCTTCCATACATTTCCTCGATGGGGATGTTCAATCTCCTGCGGTCGCTGCCCACCAAGCCCGTTAGTGATACCCTGCTCGAGACTTTTTTCCTTGCCGTATGGCCACTTGTTCCTCTCCTACACCCGCCTTCCCTACAGGCAGATTACGACGAGTTTTGGGAATGGTGTCGGAATAGCGAGAATTCTTTACCCTCGGATAAACTCCGCGATGACCCAACCTTGATCTGCCTTCTCTTTGCAGTCCTATACTGTGGCGCATCTGCGGCGCCAGCAGCCAGCTGGGCGAACACCAACCTGCAGGGTCTACAGAAGGAGACTATAGTGAGCCACCTCAAGTCGGCGTATACAACGAGTCTTTCTCTATGTCAATATCAGGAACATCCAACGTTAAATACACTGGTTTCGAATTTGCTCACAGGACCGTTTCTGGATCGGCCCTTCGAGCCCATGCGTAGTCTGGTTAACGTGAGCACTATAGTGCGCACCGCCCAGACTATGGGGTTACATCGGGAGGGAGCATGGTCTGCGCTGAGTTCCGTTGATCGAGAAATGCGACGTAGTGTCTGGTGGCACATTGTTTGGCTCGATGTGCAGTCAAGCATCTCCACGGGGCTAACCCCCTGTTGTGGGAACGAGGCCTTGGACGCGGTGAGCATGGTTGACACTGACCATGCAGAGCCGAGCGATATCCCCGCTGGACTTTCCCCAGCCAACGACTTGGTGACTAACAGACAATCGGTAGCAATGCTATATGCCATCGGACGCTTCCAGACTGCTCGCTTACAAGCAAGGATCGTGGCGCACCTACAGAGTGCGCATGGTCCAAGCCAGGATGGATTTGGCGAGCTGATCACAGATGCTAAAGAGCTTCTGCAGAAAATTGACTTGCTTATCGCACGCGTTCCAACACAGGGAATTCCCGAAATGGGATACATCCCATCCCGTCTAGCGAATGCATCTCCGTCCACGCAACCCTTCTTGTACAAGGACGATTCAAGCCAGCCAACCGTCTTTGCCGCATGGACGCGGATCATGCTAACATTGCTGAAATCGGAAATGGCCATTTTACTGCAGAAACCATTTCTGCCACCCCCAGACAGTGCAAATCCGCAATCACGCAAGTCATGGACCAGGTATGAATCGTTTCTCTCCATATCTCATCCCTATCCCGCATGCTGTGGTGCATCTCCCGCTGCATCCCTTTACAGTGAATCCTGCCTAGCTTAAGTATTTATCCCTTTACATTGATCCGCCACTATCATCCTGCCATGAAAGACTTATTAACACGCGGTTTGACCATCCAGTATGGCGCAACTCTGCGTGAATTACTTACGTATTTACCTGCAGCTGTATCAAACTCCTGCGTTCTCCCCATACGCGTGGTTTTGCTGCAGTCACTATGGACCTCTCCAATGCGTATTCATCACCCTAATGTACCTCCATTACTTCCAGCGCTCCGGAGAGACCATGCTGGCCCGATATTGTGTTGATGAGGTTATACATCACTGCGTCGCCCAGTATCAAGCTCCAGATCCCTCCTCGGCGAGGAATAGCCTCGACGATACTGATTCCAATGGGGGCAAAATGCGAATGCCATTGGCCATCCAGGTTCTCGTTGACCTTCACGAACGTCTCGACTCGTCTTTTGGACCTGAAGAGAGGCCACCGCCACTAGACCTAATCGAGTGTCGCGCCCGCTTTCCTACTTCTTACCTTGCTACCAAGGCGTCCGACTTGCGCGCGACGTCCGATCAGCCCTCTTCTGATGTATCCTCCACTACTCGCACCAACCACAATTGCGACACCCCACCCGTAACCACAGGATTTCCTCCAGTGGCTGCTGGTAACAAACCAGTCCCACCGAGCAGCGTCTTTGTGGCCGGGAGTGACTCAGGCTTAGATATGGACTTCCTTGCTACAATTTCGGATCTCGAGGCCTGGTCCTCGTCATTGATTCTGGAATCCGACAATCTCCTCGCACATCCTGATATTATGACGCCTGATCATGCTGGAACCACAGTGTTAGGCTCACAAACTACGGCGTCAGGTCGCCGTGGCTTGCCCGAAGGACTCGATTTCCCAGGGTAACAGGCTATTTTCTATGCTCTTCTTTTTGCTTTTCTATTCCCTATTGTAAGCAAAAATAAATGTATAGAGTGTATAATAGGCAATTTTTACAGGGATTTTTCATCTAATTGCACGATTTGACCTGATTCCAAAATATCAGTGACTCCACGAGATACCCAGAGTCACGACCCTGCATTGCAAGATCCGGCATTCTCCCTTTACGGACTACGCTACTGCACCACGAGGCACGGGCCTCTGCTGACATTTAGCGAGGTCTCACGTGTATACATGTGCATATACGCAATCCGATACAGCCATTTCCTGGCACGCAGCTTCCGATCAAATCGCATGAATTTCCATCATTCAGAAGCATCGTGAAGTAGGCACACCATCGCTTACACGGTCCACACTCCGTGTCAGTGTTAGCCAAAGTGTATTATATATCCCAGCATCGGCCGAATAATCCATTGTCGGCCTTGTGCCAGCAGTCTTCGGACTTTCCCTCTCAGCCTCGCAGCCTTATGGCGTCGCATACTGACAAAGGACCTCGGACTCGGCCTGGGCGAACTCGCGCATAATCGTCTCGGCCCTCGCAGTGGAGCGAGCGGAGACTTTACACTTGTACGCTCGCGGACACACAAGGAATCCCTCGGTGTATCCGGTGATCGGATCGGTGTCGATTGCGACCGGCCTTCCCAACTCGTTCAGTTCGGGCTCAAACTGGAACCCCCAGAGGAGCTTGGCTGCTCCGATGAACATGCTGCGCTCCGACAGATGGATCCCTGGGCACAGTCGTCGCCCAGCCCCGTAGATGAAGTGATCCCGCTGCATGTAGTCCGGCGAGGCGGCGTAGTCCGAAGCCAGATTATGTCGCCCTTCGTAGTGACTCGGGTCGAACCGCTCGGGATTAGGGAATACGCTTTCGTCGTGGTGGAGGCCCCAGACGTTCAGAAACACTGTTGTCCCCTTCGGTAGGAGATACCCATTCACCCAGTCGTCTTGGTTGAGCGCGTGCGGGAATGATAGTGGCGTCACCGGCCGCCAGCGCATCGTCTCTTTAACGATCATGTTGATATACGGCAAACGGCTGAAATCCGCCCATGTCGGGGATCGGTCTTCGCCACACACGGCGTCGACCTCGGCGCGCGCCCGCTGCTGTACTTCCGGATGCTGCACCAGCGCCTGGATCATTACCAAGAGCATCGTAGACCCGGTATCGGATCCACCCTCCATCATCACGCCACCGAGGAAGTCGACTTGGTTGTCAGTGAGGTTCTCCTTCTCTTGTAGGTCCAGGACGTGGTCAATGAACGTCCGAGCTCGAGTTTGCGAGCTCTGCTCGGCCTGTCGTCGTGCTTCAATCGCCCGTCGCCGGAAGGACCCATACAGTGTTTTCATGCAGCTGCCGACCTCTACCGACCGATTGACCCAGTTGCCCAGCCACCGCTGTGGGATCCATTCCAGCCACGGGAAGATATCGACGGGCGGCGTGGCACCGGTCTCCATGATCTTTGACCACTGCTCCATGATCTCGTAGAGTTGTTGCATATGTGGTGTATCCCACGACGGGGTACGAATCCCGTACAACAGACTCATGATGATACTGTTTGTGGTGCGCTTTGTATGCAGCATATGTTTCTCTGGGTACAGGAGGAAGTCACGCATCATCTGTGTGTGCTCGGCTTCGAGGAGCTTGACGTGCTCCTTCTCGCACATGCTCGCCTTAAAGTGCTGGTGCACTGTCTTTCGGAATAGGCGCCAGGTTTCGTTGTTGTCCATAACAAGGAGATGGTCGCCGCCAGTTATGAGATTCTGTCCCACGTAAGAGACTGGGCGTGAGCTGTATAGGGCGCTGCGTTTGTCAAGTAGTTCCTTGACCAGACCCCGATCGGTGATCACGGCTGCAGTGGCCGGGCCAATTCGGAAGCTGTAGAGACCGCCATAGACTCTGGCCCATTCGGTGAATCTGTTGATGTTACATGGGGGTGTAGTTAATTAGCTAGATGAAGAAGAACCCACTTTTGATGCGCGCGCACTGCGGGGATCTGGTGGATGTTGCCAATGAGAGGCAAGCCAGGTGGACCTGAACTTCATTAGCTTGGTATTTCCTTGGACTGGGATAGGAAGATCAATTGGATAAGTACCAGGAGGTAGTTGGCGCCGTATTCTCCAACTATTCAAAACAGCTCGGAGGAAGAGTAACACTATGGCTATCGCAGCCACCGTGGTTATATAAAAGAGTGCCATGGTAGTTGCTCAACACTTCCAATCTGACCCATGGAGAGTTGCAAGATGGAATGAAGACTAGAAGGCTGTGAAGCGATACTATACTAATGTATAGAATGGCAGGGATACGAGAATAAATACTCCTGGGATTACGATATAATCACCACAGGGAATCAAGTCGGCCGACGTAGTATATTCGGATGTCCGAATGAGAGATTGTATTGACCGAGATAATACAGTACGGCGCTGATAATATCTTCCAAAGAATACTGAGGATTCTATAAGTGTGAGATTACGCGGCTTTTCTCTTGGAGACCCAATTAGACCTAGCACCGAACTCATATAGACCCTTCTGTATACCATCCTGGAATGATGATGTATTTCTCTCCTCATGCTTCTGTATATATGTATCTACCTATAGAATACGCTCAGGAATCAACTCCTTGTTATCATCAATCCGAAATCGTGGGAATAGCTCCAACGCCGCACCCCGGGCGACCTCCTCCTCTTTCTCCCCTCCTTGGGCAAAGAACTCCTCCATCATCCCAACGTACTTGCTAATTGTCTCCACGGGAGCATAGGGAAAATCACTGCCATATAGCACATGGCCTGGCTTTGCAAACCCATTTTTGCCCACTAGTAACTCCAAATTCCCGCCGTTCCCGGAAAGGGCGAGGTCGAGATAAAAGCTCCTGGCCTGCTCCAGAAACCTCTCCGGAGGGATCTCCGTCAGAACCGCATCGTAAAGCAGGTTTGCCGCCCGATTAGCGAGAATAGGCAGCGTACCGCCTCCATGGGACAGAATAATCTTCACATCGGGGTTCTTGGAGATCGTCCCGGAGGTGATTAGATCGACCGCCGTTCGACATGTCTCGTGCGGATAATCAATGATTGGCTGTGCTAGTTTTGAATTGACCATCTCCGGCTTGTTCCCGGCGGCCGAGGCTGTGTTCGTCGGATGAATGAAGACTACGGCCTTGCGGCGGTTCAGTTCCTCCCAGAGCGGCGCAAAGGCCGCATGACCGAGGTACCCGGTTCCACTATACCGAGTGTAAAGAGTAATACCGTCAGCCTGGAGGGTGTCCAGAGCATAGGCGAGTTCCTCCATGGCCGAGGGGATGGTTTCGGGTGTCAGATGTGGGAGACTGGCGAAGAAACCGAACCGAGTGGGGTTGTCCTGGTGAAGTTGGAAGCCATAGAGGTTGATATTCCGGGCGAGGTCGGCTGATTCCACCGGGGAATTGAACAGGATAGAGGTGCCCGGTGCAGTTAGAGATAGAATGGCCGTGTGGGTGGAGTGGGAGGCCATGAGGGAGAGGGTCGATTCGGGGGTCCATTTGGGGAGGTGCCAGCCGGAGGGGTCCCCAGGAGTCGAGTTGAAAGCTATGTTTTTATTAATTATCTTTCTAGGGAGAAGCCAGGGCTCATATTAACATACCCTTGACATAGGCAGGGGGGATGAAGTGGTGGTGCACGTCGATGCGGTTCATGGTGATGACTGGATAGTTTTACTACTGGAAGTTTGGGGATTTGTATAGACGAATGAACGCGAATGACTCGCAACATATATATTGATCATAAGGTCATAAGGTATAAACCAACAATGCAGCCACGCGGCCGAGCAAGAACAAGACCGATCATACTCGGCCGGAGGACGTACAGGCAGAGCAAGGCCAGGCAGTTTAGCGCAGAATACCGGTCTGGACAGTGTGGCTTGCACTTCACACGCTGGGGCTCAACAATATACTCTCCTGGTCCGGACCTCCATCCTCTAATGTAGCTCCATCTTCATATTGGCCAGGGAAATATCATACACCCGCACCACAAACAGCTCCAACAAAGAGACACCCGTCAAATACAAGCCCAGCTTGATGTTCGACTTGAAAATCCGGCCTCCCGAGTGTCGATCCTTTAGATCCAACGACAGGATATGCCACGGCACATTCACAATCCACACGCCAAGTCCCAGCACCCAGAAAATGAGCGACATATCCGCCCGCATCGCAGTGAAAGCAAAGAGCAATACCTGTAGGGCCCCTAGTACCGCTAGAAGGATCTGGACATTCTTCCCCAGCAGCACGGCGAGTGACCTGACACCAATCTTTTCGTCATCTGGACGATCCTGCGTCGCATATAAGACATCAAAGTAGACAACCCATGAGGCTGTAGCGAGGAATAGAGGCAGTGCCTGATCCAGATCCTTTAGATCCCCAGTAATTCCCACCCACCCAGGGAATACGGCGCCACCGATGATCGCCCCTAGAACGACTTGGGGGAATGGCATGATGCGCTTCATGAATGGGTAGATGGTGCTCAGCACCCATACGGGAATGAAGGCCGCTGTGACGGCCGGTCCGAGCGTGCCCCAAGTGAGGGCGAATGTGAGAGGCAACCAACAGATAAAAGCCACGACGGCCTCGGAGGTGCTGATCATTCCAGATGGTAGAGGGCGGACTTTGCATCGCTCGACGTGTTTGTCGAGCGTTTGGTCACAAATATCGCTAATGCACTCGTTAGTGGGATACATGCATACTGCTTTGTCTGTCACACTTACTTGAAGGTACAGAATGCACAGTGTGTAGCTGTCACGCTGGCCCAGATCCCAAAGAGTAAACGGAGGAATGGCGCGAGTTGCAGCGACACATCTCGCATGCCCGCGGCCACACATGCCCCCCAGATGGCAGGATACCAACATAGCCAGGCTTCACGGGTGTGTAACCGGGCGAGTTCCCATACACCGCGAGTCACATTGCGCTGGGATTTGGGGATAGTAGAGACAGTCATATTGATGGTGCTATTCGGAGTGCCTCGATGAAAGCAGTAAATTGAAAGATCCTTATAGAACACAAATTCAGATGAAAAGAGTTCTCGTCAAAAGATGCCATTTCAATGCATACCTCTCTGTATCAGCCGGGGCTCTCGGGGTCGGTCTTGTTGGGCCGAGTCGCGTCAGCCATCGCGTTAGGGCAGAGGGATCTCACCTCGGCCGATCGCTGACCATTCGAGTCGATGCTATATCGCTAGAGAGTCAGACCGGCCGATAGTGGCCCAGTGAATTAGATCGAAAACTGAAATAGACTTCTATTGGTAACAGGCGAAGTATAGGTGTATCCAAATAGCGAGATCGTAGAACCTTCATATTAATATATAGAGAGCGAGCTCGATTTGTTCGGATTCACTGCGCGAGAGATTAAATCCTCAACTTGTTTAATTATTCTTCATCATAGAGTCTACATTTCTACATTACACAGCATAATGGTTGCTTCAACAAGCAGCACAGAGGTTCTCACCCCCGCCGATGGCTCCGAGGACGCTGAAATTCATGATGACCTACTCCAAAATGATACCCACGACAACGTTGCTATAATCGGCATGGCATGTCGCGTCCCAGGGGACGTGAAGTCCCCCTCCGCACTGTGGCAATTCCTCCTTGAGAAAGGTGACGCTTCAGGGAATATGCCCTCTTGGCGCTGGGATCCCTATCGACAGCGCCATCCTCGTAATACGGCCGTACTGGCTCAAACCACTGCCAAGGGCTACTTCCTCAATGACATCGACCAGTTTGACGCTGCATTCTTCGCCATCTCTCCACGCGAGGCGGAGCAGATGGATCCCCAGCAGCGAATTGCCCTCGAGGTTGCGTGGGAGGCCTTGGAGGATGCAGGCATATCTCCTTCCCGTCTTGCGGGTTCAAACACTTCCGTATACATAGGCGTCAACTCCGATGACTATGCCAAGCTGGTCTTGGAAGACCTTCCCGATGTCGGTGCCCATATGGGCGTGGGCACAGCCTACTGCGGCATCCCCAGCCGTATATCCTATCTGCTGGATTTGATGGGTCCCAGCGTTGCACTGGATGCGGCCTGTGCATCATCCCTGGTCGCTGTACACTATGCCCGTCAGGCTATTCGTGCTGGCGAGACTGATCTAGCTATCGCAGGTGGTGTCAATGCCCTCCTGGGACCAGGGTTGACCCGGGTGCTTGACGAAGCCGGGGCTATCTCCGCGGATGGAAAGTGTCGTTCCTTCGATGACTCCGCTAGCGGGTACGGCCGAGGAGAAGGAGCGGGCGTGGTCATCTTAAAGCGTCTGGATAAAGCCTTGACGGACGGTGACCAAGTGCTAGCCGTACTCAAGGGCAGTGCCGTGGCCTCAGATGGCAAGACACTTGGCATCATGGCCCCCAATGCGCAGGCCCAGCTTCTCGTTGCCCGAAAGGCGCTGAAAGAGGCAAAAGTGACGTCTGACTCCATCAATTATATCGAGGCCCATGCCACCTCCACATCACTAGGCGATCCTACAGAAACGAATGCCCTAGCTGAGGTATATGGTGTAGGATCCGGACGGCATCCATCCGACCCGTGCTATATTGGTTCAATCAAGCCGAACATCGGCCATTTGGAAGCCGGTGCTGGTGTCATGGGTCTCATCAAGGCGGTACTTGTGCTTCGCCATGGACAGGTGCCTCCACAGGCCAATTTGCAGACGTTGAATAGCAAAATCGCATGGAAGGAGAGCTTGCTACGCCCGGCCCGCGAGCTGGTGACACTATCCCATGGCGCCCCATCACGACCGTTACGGGCAGCTATAGCATCGTACGGATACAGCGGCACAGTGTCGCATGCGATTATCGAGGCATTTGCAGGACAATCCTTGTTTGCCGAGCGACTGGCCCAAATCCCAGACAGTGACCCTGCACCGGCCCTCCTTCTCTTGTCCGTGCCTCAAGCAAACCGAATATCCACAGCAGCTGGTGGCCTAAGCCAGTGGTTGCGCGGCATGGATGAAGCGGTATCCCTGGCGACAGTCGCCTCCACGCTATCGCGGCGCCGCACGCATCATCGCTTCCGCCACGCCATCGTCGCTGATTCCGTCGCAAACGCCATCGCTACCCTCGATAATCTGGCCAAAGATGTGCCAAACCGGTGGGCGATCAACGACCGAATTGGACCTGAGGCGGCGAAGGGCCCGGTCTGGGTGTTCTCAGGCCATGGTGCGCAGTGGCCCGACATGGGTCGCGAATTATTCCACTCTAGCCCGGCATTCGGGGAAGTGGCACGCAACCTGGAACCAATTATTCAAGCCGAGTTAGGATTCTCCGCGATTGAAACCCTGCGCGCCGGTTGCTCGGATCGCACCGACGTTATCCAGGCGATGACATTCCTCATGCATCTGGGCATTGCCGCCGTGCTCGAGGCGGAGTCCGGTCCTCCTACCGCTGTCGTAGGTCATTCACTGGGCGAGGCCGCCGCGGCAGTCATTTCTGGGGCTCTGACGTGGCATGAAGCAGCCTTGGTAGTATGTCGGCGAGCGCGTCTTTACCGCGAGTTCATGGGACAAGGTGCTATGGCCCTGGTTCGGTTGTCGACATCTGAGGCCCGTGCCCATATCGCCACGCACCCCGGCGCGTCCGTCGCAATTGAGGCATCGCCGACCGCTTGTGTGGTATCCGGCACTGTTGACACGGTCCAGAAATTATCTGAGCGATGGCGTGAAGAAGGTGTTGAGGTGCGTGCTGTCGCCACAGACGTGCCCTTCCATACACCACTGCTGGAGAAGCTGGCAGGTCCCCTCCGCGAAGCGCTGAAGGGCGAGCTCCATCCTCAAGTGCCGCGTCGGGCGCTCTATTCGACTGCGCTATTAGATCCACGGTCAGAAGTATTGCGCGATGTGGAATACTGGGTGATGAATATGGTCCAACCGGTCCTATTGCAGTCAACAGTGGCGGCGCTCGTGGACGATGGATTCCGCGCATTTGTGGAGGTGGCGAGTCATCCCATCATAACGCACTCGATTGTTGAGACTATCAGCAAGCAGACGACGGACCGTTTTATCGTGACACCCACTATGGTGCGCAAGCAGCCGCCACTAAAGAGCATCTTGGCCGCCGTGGGCCGCCTGCATTGCTTCGGCTGCGCTGTGAAATCCACAGATCTCGACACGACTGCGCCGTGGAGTTCATCAGTACCTGGTACCATTTGGCATCATCAGCCATTCTATCGCGCGGTGAGCGGGATGACTGCTGCACAACTGGCGTCAACCCACAAGCCTGCCGCCAATGACCTGCTCGGTACTCGGACTGCGCTGTGGGGAACGGACGAGGTACTTTACCAAACCCGTCTTGAGGAAGACAACCGACCTTTCCCCGGCCGTCACCCACTGCATGGGTCAGAGATTGTGCCTGCTGCGGTGCTCTTGCACACATTCATGCGTGCCTTGTCCCCCAGGAGTGTGGAGGAAGTGTCGTTCCAGGTTCCTGTAGTGGTGTCCCCGGCTCGCGAGATCCAGGTCCGGCATAACACACGTAACATCACTATCACATCTCGTCTGGAGGAGTCGACAAGCAACGAAGATAGCTCGTGGCTTGTCAATACCACGGCGATCGTGGGGGTGACTGATGCAACACCCTCCGTCAACCATGTCGACATAGCGGGGATCGGAAAAAGACTGCCACAGAAGCTGTCCGACAGTTTCTCGATGGACTACCTTGCCTCTGTAGGCGTATCTGCCATGGGATTCCCATGGCGGGTAGCCCACCATGTGGCGAGCGAGAACGAGATGCTAGCCAGGGTAGACGCCAACCCGGATAGCCTGCCCGGCATGGATGATCTTTTGACGTCTGTCATGGATGCGGCAACTTCCATCGCGTCAACCCTCTGGCACTCTGAGCCCCGACTCCGTATGCCCACAGCCGTCCGTCGTGTCGTGGCCGTTGACGTGGCCACTCCGCAAGTCGTGTACATCCACGTCACGAAGGCACAATCCTCCGTCAACGCAGCCGACGTGATCATTAGCAGCGAGGATGGCACAGTGCTGATGGAGATCCAGGGTATGGGATTTGCCGGTGTCGAGGGCGAGTTGCTGTCGCGCAAAAGTACCTCTGGCCTAGTACACCAAATTAGCTGGCCGCCCGCCGCGCTGGTTGAGGAGCCGCTGGAATTCGCCCACATCGCCTTCCTGACGGCGGACTCCACCAAGACTCACGTGAAAACCTACCAAAGACAGCTTGAGGGAAGAGGCATCTCGACCTCTATCCATGAGCGTCCCTCCGACTTGCCGTTGACAACCCATTCGTCTATGGCGGTCGTTTACCTCCCTCAAGTAACCGATCAGATCTTTGACACCGCGACCAGCAGCTGCAACGACCTCGTGACAACAGCCCAGGTTATCCTATCCTCCTCGGATAAGCCCACCACGCGCCTCTTTGCCCTCACCTCTGAATCCAATCTAGGCCACAGTGCCCTCACAGGTCTCGGTCGGATCCTGCACGTTGAACACCCCGAGATCTGGGGTAGTCTCATCGACCTCGAAGACCCCTCGGTCTTCCCGCTCATGGCAATGCGCTACGTACGTAACGCCGATGTCATCAAGATCGAGGGTGGGGTCCTGCGCACTGCTCGTCTCCGCCCGCTCCGCCCCGCCCCGCCCCACTCCACCGCCGGACCCGCTGCTCTCACATTTTCCCCAGCATCCACATATCTAATCACCGGCGGACTCGGCTCTCTCGGACTCTCTGTAGCCCAGTGGATGGTCACTCAAAGCGCCAGACGCATCCTACTACTCTCTCGTCGCTCTCTACCGCCGCGCTCGAGCTGGACCACCACGCATAAACCCGAGACTCAGTCCATCATCGATAGTATTCTCTCTCTTGAACGCCTTGGCGCCACTATCCACCCCGTAGCCATCGACATTTCCCACCCGTCCGCGGTGACCAACCTTCGCTCGGCCCTCACCACACTCAACCTCCCGCCGGTCGCCGGCGTGGTTCACGCCGCTGGCATCCTCCGTGACCAGCTCATCGAGCAAATCACTCCAGATGCCTTTGAAGCCGTCCTTGCGCCGAAGATTGCAGGCGCCTTGGTACTGCACACTGTCTTCCCTCCCAACTCGCCTGGCTTAGACTTCTTCGTCCTCTTCTCTTCTTGCGGCCAACTGCTAGGATTCCCAGGTCAGGCGTCGTACGCGAGTGGGAATTCGTTTTTGGACGCTTTGGCGCGGTCACGCAGAAAGGAGGGTGATAATGCCATTTCGCTCCTTTGGACATCATGGCGTGGCATGGGTATGGGGGCTAGTTCCAATGGAGCCCTGGAGGTGGAACTGTATGCTCGTGGAATTACGGACGTGACTCATGACGAGGCGTTCTTGGCTTGGAGTTCTATCTCTGCCACTGAGGGTGCCGACCATGGTGTAGTCCTTCGTGCTCGGCCGCTTGAACCTGGGGAGCCGCTGCCGCATGCGATCCTGAGGGACATTGTAACGAGGAAAGAGAGAGCTGTCGATGAAGGCAATGTGGCGAACGGAGAACAGAGGAACAAGTTGAGTGGCAAAGAATTGGCGGAGTATTTGCGTGCCGTTGTGAAAAAGTGTGTGTCCACGACATTATCTATCCCCGAGGATGAGGTAGACGAGACAGTAGCATTGCCGGAGATGGGCATGGACTCTGTTATGACGGTGAATTTCCGCATGAGCCTGCAGCAGAGGCTGACGGTGAGCGTTGGACCAACGTTGGTGTGGAAGTATCCCACGGTGCATCATCTGGTAGGATATTTCTGCCAGGTGTTGGATGAATAGATCAGAAATTGTACAGTCGAATATATGTATATAGTTGTATCTACTTCTTTCTTGCAAAATAGAACTATCAAACAGCATGTTTCACAAATTATATATAAAAGCAAGTCGTTTCATAAAGATATGTCGCCAAGTATATTTACAACTGTAGTAAATAGTATCTCTATCGGCAGAAACACACCATACAGGCGACTTCCTAAACACCTAATCCTCCCGCCGCTTCGTCAACGCCATGAACTCTCCATGAAGCTGCGGCACGACCATATCATCCCAGTTCATGTCCTCCACGGTTGTTCCCACGAGGTCCAAATCGAATCGTCGCACAATATACGCGATGGCCATATACATCTCCATATACGCCAGACTACATCACACATCCGTTAGCAACATATTTTTCTCAAAGCCAGGCGGGCACATACTTGATTCCCAAACAAGACCGACTCCCTCGCGAAAATGGCACCAGGAACTTGGCTCTCTCTGCAGTCACCTCCGGTCCCTGCAGCCAACGCTCTGGATCAAACACGCGGGGATTTTCGAACAGCGCCTCATTATAGTGAATATGGTAAATGGCCATTCCCACCCGGGTTCCCGCAGGGATGAATCGGCCGTCCGGAAGGCGGATGCCACCTGAGGGAACGAGACGGGGAGTGCGGGAGGCTGCAGGAGAGGAGTATCTGAGACCTTCTTTGATGACTGCTGTCTGTTTTGTATCATGTCAGTGTTAGTTATAGTGCTTCACATGACATACCCTCTTCGGAGTGACGAAGGGATAGAAACGACGAACCAGATATGGCAGCGCCTCGAGCTGGAGATACGAGACATGGGAGTTAGGCGTTGGCATGATATTTTTCAACTCCGCCAGGAGGCGGTCATGGACTTCACGGTTATTGAAGATATTGAAAAGGGTGACTGTGTTGGCAATTCCGGTGGTATCGTCCCCGGCTGAGATCACCGTAAGAAGCTCATCACGGAGACCCTGTTTATCGGGGACTGCATAGCCCTTTTCGGGAATCGGAATGAGCAGACGCTCCATGAGAGTGGGGAAGGTAGGGGGTTTTCCCGCTGCAGCTGCGGCCATATATTCATCGATGCGGCGAGCGGCGAACTGGGTAAAACGAATTAGTACAATCGTTTCGCTGGGAAAATATATAGGTCGAGCTCACCTGTTCCAACTCGTGGCCCATTTCAACAGAATGTGAAATCCGTTTCGCAATCCACAGGGGCAGCGAATTGAGCAGCCTCACAAAGGGGAAAGCTTTGATCACATGTAGACTGGGCAGGTATTGTTGGAAGACGCGAACGGGGAGCGATTTGAACTCCGGATCGGCGAGGGCATTGAGGGATTGACCGAAGGCAAATTGAGAGACCATATCTGGGCCATTCTATTAGATCACAGACGTGATGGAATGAAGTAGTACATAGTGCAAGAAGATACATACCCATCGCCAGAGATTTCAAAGCCCATTCCATTGAGACAGGTTTTCCCTGGGCAAAAAGCTCATCAAATCGTCGTGAGCAGTGGTCAACATGTTCCATCAGCATTGGCTCCAAACTGAGGATGTTCTTCTTGGAGAACAGTGGCTCTAGTGGCGCCTTTCGCTGCTTGTGCCGCACCGGGTCACTCTCGGCCAACGTGCTCGACGGCGCTCCCAGGACCTTGTGCATCGATGGGTCTTTGTAGTACCGGCTACCCGGTCGGTATAGCTCATGATAGAAGGCCGGATCGTATATATGCACCTCATTAGGACCCATGCGCAATGCAGGTCCTAGGCGCTTATGCATCTCCTCGAGCTTGAACAGTGTCTGGCCTTTACGGCCGGGTTTGAGACCGATATTCCAATAAGCCTCCCAACTGCAGCATGTGGTTAGCAAAGTCGTCTCGGAAACAACAGAGAGATACACACTATTCCCCCAAAGCCGCCCATGGCGAACCTGGAAAAGTGGCCAGTGGACTGAAGAAGATCAGATAGACAGCACGAACGGCATGGTAAACAGCAAAGGTGCCCGCAGCAATGAGCCAGAGGCTCACAGGAAGCACAGAAAGCAAAGCCATTGGTTTATATTGACCAGAAATGATACGAAACTCTGGTCGTACCCATTTTCTGTTTCTATCGAGTTATATTTAACTGCGTTGCTTATGTCGCGATCGGCCGAATACCACGCAGCCCGGATGACCGACTATGCCGAGATAGAAAAGCTATATAGATACAGCCCGGTCCGGATAGAAGATACCCTCGTCTCCTCCAATATCCTTCGACATGGCTGAAATGAATAATTCCTCGTGGAAGCCCACGATATTGGAAACAAAGCCGTTCTCCCTCGACAGCGGACACTATACAGCCCTAGCCTTCGTCCTCGCCGTCTGCGTCCCACAGGCCCCCCATGGAACTGCACTTCGCTATGGACTGCTTCTTCTCCAAATTACTTGCGCAGTACAGGCATTCCTTGCCCCGCCACCTCCAGTACCAGACCGGGCCATCCTCTACTCGTCGGGTGTGCTTATGGGCAATATGCTAGCACGCTACTTTGACCGATTGTACACCACCATTCCAGAGAAGACACTGCACCGCATCATCGACCCCCAAACTCCCGAGGATACAGCCAAGCTTTCCGCACCTGAGCGCCTTTTCTGGGCCCTGGAGCTCTTCAGCGTCACCCGCGGTATCGGCTGGAACTGGCGGGTCGCCGGCATTCCCCAGTCCCCACCGCCAACCACCAGATTCCAATTCGCTGCAGCCCAACTCTGCAGATGGACCGCCATGTACGCGGGTCTACATCTCGTCAACGTGACCTGTCAGATCGTATTGTCAAGCCCAAATGCCATCCCCTCGCTCCCGGGCAATTTGCACATCTATGCCCTGATTGTGTGCGGCTGTGCCATCACAATATACAGCCATTTCGGTATTCTCATGCTTCCGCTCTCGGCTCTCTGTGTCGGCCTCCAAGTGGGCCCTCGCTCGTGGCAGGATGTTGCCTCCTGGCCACCCAATTTCGGTAGTGTTCGCGAAGCATACAGCATTCGCCGCTTCTGGGGGTACACCTGGCACCAGCAGCTGCGACGGCAGGCTGGTGCGCCTGGTGCATATCTTATTAGCTTGTTGCCGGACAGTGTGACGATGTCTAAACGGACGTCTGTTCGACTGGGGAGACGGTACTCACTCCTCTTAATGACCTTTGTCGTCTCAGGGTTAATTCATGCGTGTGGAACCTACCAAGTGACACGAGCGCTTGGCCTGCCCTTGTCGGACGGCGGGGAGATGAAGTATTTTGTGTTGCAGGGGATGGCAATCATAGCCGAGGATTTTGGTTGTTGGGTGCTGGGTATTGATGATCGGGGAACAAAGCCCGGGGTAATGCGACGATGGATGGGATATGCGATAACGTTATCATGGTATGTCTGGAGTCGCGTACACCTGAAAGGTGTACCGGTAGCTTTAGCGATGGGGAATGAGGATGAGAGGGGGAACTTGTTTGCTGCGTTGGAGCTGGTTCGACAGTCTGCTGTGGCGGTGCCGGGCAATTTCGTAGCGAGCGCCTGGGAGCTGGTTTGGTGAGGTTTAGCGAGTATGAAGCTGCTACAAAGCGTGGAAGACAGTAGATGAGATATCTCATTTATATATAACTTTGGAATAGTTGGGATTTATAGGTGCTAGCTTACGGAAGCCTTGACGGCTTCCCGAGGCTTGGATGAGGTACACATTGACAACAATTTGGAAAAACGCAGAACACTCTCTGAATGCTCTATTTGAATTCGGCAGGAAGGGGCGTCACTGTGCCGATTTCGGCGATTGTCTCCTCCCACAGTTTCTTCTGAATCTCCTGGCCCGCCGGTGATTTGATGAACACCGATTGACTATAGGGGAAGACCTGTTAGCTGTTTGTAATGACCACTTTCTAGGGGGAAAGCTGTATCACTTACTCGGAGATGGTCTTGTCATTCAAGAACTTGCCATGAGACTCGGGGCCTACCACCAGCGCACTGTTGAGGATGATCCAGCCGCCCACCTCGACAGGCCTAGCGCGGAATGACTTGACAACGTTCACAATCAAGCGCAGATGCACGGGGAGGACATCGCTCATTTTGGTATTCACCATTCCCGGACACATCATGTTGATGATGACTTTCTTAGGATCCAGTCGCGGCGCCAGACTGTACATGAACATCGCGCAAAGTAGCTTCGAGTCCCCATAGCGCTGGAACGGGACAAAGGCTTCTTCTTTGTCCATATGCGCAAGAACGCCTTCACCGGGCTTGATAGGAACTTTCTTCTCCAAACTGGTGGCCTCGTGTGCGCGACTTCCAACCCAGCTAATGCGTGCTGGAGAGCCAGTCTTCTCCGCGCCTGCTTGGAGATATGGCAGGAGCTCGGCGATCAACAAAACATTGGAGTAGTAATTGACTTGAGTGGTTCGGTCATGGCCGCTTGCGCTGCGTTCCAGCTTGAGCAGACCGATACCCGCATTGAGAATGAGGATATGGACCACCGGAATCTCTTCGCGGAGCTGTTTCGTGAACTGTTGTACACTATAATAGTCGTCCACATCAAGTGCCATGACCTTGATGGTTGGCTTGGGGTTGTGGGTTTGAATACGACGGTCTTGGCGGAGGGAAGTTGCGCAGGCCTCGCCCTTGGCGACATTGCGCACGGCGAGAATCACGGTCGAGGCGCGCAGTCGCAAGAGCTGTTTGGTGGTTTCCAGACCCATTCCGGCGCTGGCACCGGTAATAACGATAGTTTTACCCGTCAGATCAATGCCTGTAGGCAGGGGATCGACTTTCGGCTGGATGATGTTGACCATAATGGGAGTTGAATGAGGAGTTGAGATGCGAGAATTGGGGTCACCAGTGTGAAGAGCACGATTAATGGTAGAAGAGAAGGAGAGATATCGAAGCAGTCATACTCGTGTTTCCTTTTGCTATCACAACCCTGCTATCGGCCATGGAGGCCCTTTGTTGGATTGTTCAGCGGAGCTGACAAACGGCGGTTTCGTCGATGGGGTGACTCAGCATTCGGCCGACGCCAGCCCTAAAAGGGAAGTTCAAAGGGACGAAGACCGAGACAACCTCGCCCGAATGAACACGGCCAAATGTCTTTCTCGTGTAACGTCAAGACGAGATGGAATTCTCCGGTATGCTATCCTAGGAGATAACTGGGAGATGAGAAGGAACAGCGAGTATGTAAAGTAAGCAGTTTATCCATTTCGTTCCCTCCTCCCCTCACGTCTACTTCCATTTCTAACTAGAAATGGCTCCTTGCAAACCTCATACCTTTACAGCCGGTCAAGATCCGCTGACAAAGTTTGACGGAGCCATTTCCGTCCGTAATCTGCCCCGGCCCCCGGACCGTTTGTTCCTGTTTCACGGTATCATGAGGCCAAGTCGCGGCATCTATGCCAAGCTGATCGCCACCGGCCAAAAGCCCCCCACACATTTCCACCCGTCCCAGTGGGAATTCTTCCGCGTTCTTCGCGGGAACCTTACTATCGATTTCAATGGGCGTGCCTTTCACCGGACCGCCAGTGATGGCGAACTGGCAGTGCCTCCCTACACCCATCATGTCATTTATGGAACACCCGGGACGGAGATGAATGAGGTCGAATTTGTCGTGAGTGCCAGTGATCCTGCTGCGGAGGAGCAGGGTGCCACGGTTATGGACCAACCGTTCTTTGAGAATTGGTATGGGTATCAGGAGGACATTTTTCAACGGGGGGAAAAATTGGACTTCATACAGGTGCTTTCGGTAGGCAACGAAGGTTCCCCTTAAAAATTATACCAAGACTAACCAGGTATAGATGTTTGATGCCGGAGGCACGTATCTGTCCCCGCCCTGGTGGGTCCCCTTCCGCTCGTGGGTCGGACTGTTTCTCGGGATCGTGATTGGCCGGTGGATAGGCGGGCTGCTGGGCTATGCGCCTTTTTATCCCGAGTGGACAACCGACTGGGAGGGAGCCTGCGAGACAATGAAGCAGAGCTGGTTCCAACGTAGATTTGCGGATCCAGAGGCACAGGAACGAGCACGGGAGAGGTTTCGTGATCAGTTGGAGCAGGAGGCATCGGCCAAAGCGGGGAAGTCAGAGTAGATAAATATTTTTGGAGCAGGCAACTGTATATATTCACATATCTAGATAGACAGACACTCCTCCACAGATTGACTGGAATCTATACACAGGAATACTTGGCTATTCCGACAGATTGACATCTCCATACTTGTACTTCACCTCAATTTCCGGGCATAGATGATGTTTTCACCATCACCATCTTATGCAAGTGATACTGTACACCATTATCAGCGAGCCTTCTGCGCCTTGGTGCTAACCAGGGAGTCCAGCTGCTTCTCGAGTCTCTGAACATAGACGTAGACCACAGCATACACCATGTCAGACCCGATACTACCCAGCAGCAAAAACTGCCCGTAAGGAGTCCACGCATATCCGAATCTCTCTGGCCAATAGTGTATGCGCCAGAGGAAGCAACATGCAGCGGCGATAGTACCCAACATCCTTGTCCACCTTCTCATAATGTCAGCGCCAGATTAAGATGACTCTACCGAATATTTATCCACTCACCAAATTCCCCAAGAGTGGCCAAGGGTATTTCCGCGCGAGAGTAGCTGCGCAATCGAGCTGAAATTGATAAGGACCTGCATAGGCCATGCAGTCATGAACACGACCTGTCGCCCAATGCTCGGGATAAATGTGGCCGCGATCGCCAAGTGCAGCCACAGACAGATCACACATCCGACCACGATTATACCCGCGAGATGCTGAGCCACTAATGGTGACTGCTTCCAGGCGTAGGGAGCCGATCGAATAATTGCGTAGAAGAGGACCACATCGACAATCATCCATTGCGCGAACACGACCTGGTTTAGCAGCCCTGGGCCGTAGACAAACCCGTAGACTGCTTCCCAGGTGATGTTCAAGCAGAGACAATGGAGAGGCATTGCGTAGGAACGATCCCTGAATGCCTTTTTGGCCATCAAGATGTACGAGATAGACCAGAGGATTCCTGAGATGGCAGTGAAGCCATCGGGTACAGACTTCGCATGCCAGTAGGGCGGCGGGGTATTCTTGTAGTCGCGATTGGCGGCTGCCCACTCCTCGAGTGCGAAGAAGCCCATTTTGTTCATTTTTCTGAATGGGAAAGTGTGAAAGAGATAATTTGCTGCTGTGTGTAGCTGGTTCTCCATATGTCATTGGTCTCATATAAAGCGTGAGGCATCCCGGTCGGTCGGCCGAGCCAGATCGGTAGTCCGAGACCTGCATCGCTAGTCAGGCACGACAATATCGATCGTTCCAACTTTCAATCGGCGTGAGAAAAAAAAAGGAAGGGGAAATGGACCTGTCTGCCATGCCATCAGCTCGAAATCATACGATTCATGCGATGTCCCGCCCGAGATGGCAGGTCGTAGATCCATAAAGGGCTGGCAACGCGCACAAACTACAACCAACTCACATCACTCAACATGGCCGTAATTACCTCGATAATAGGGATCCTTATGGGTGTGCTGACCACAGCCACCGCGGCCTCCATTCCAACAGGATCTTCAACTGCTGCTGCTGCTCTCACCTCACTGAGTGTCTCTCTCCCATCTGGCAACGTTCTCATCGGAAATGCCGGCTACACCTGTAGTCTCTTGAATCGAGTCTTCTCCAATAACGAGACATTCACACCGACGTCGCCCTATTACGATGTGTTGATCGACGAAGCCTGGTCTGAGAATTGCCGATTGAATGCGTCTTGCATCGTGACACCTGAATCCGCCCAAGAGGTCTCACGTCTGTTGCAGATCCTCAGTATTCTTGAGACGAAATTTGCCATTCGCTCCGGTGGACACAATACCAACCCGGGATTCAGTTCAATCGGTAGTGACGGGGTGTTGATCGCTCTGGAGAAGTTGGACACCATTTCCTTAAGTGCTGATCGCGGAACCGTCACTGTCGGGCCTGGTAATAAATGGGAGTCTGTGTACAAGTACCTCCAGCCGTATAATCTTACGGCCTTAGGTGGCCGTGAAGTAGTCGTGGGCGTTGGTGGATACATTCTTGGTGGTGAGTGGATGATTCATCGTGGGAATCCCAGATGAACCAAGACATTGACAGAATCAGGCGGTCTCAGCACCTTCTACAACACCCACGGCTTGGCCATTGACAGTGTCACCCGATTCCAGGTGGTCCTACCCAATGGAACTATTGTTGATGCCACCCAAACTGAGCATGCCGATCTATACAAAGGCCTCAAGGGAGGTCTGAACAACTTCGGTGAGACTACTATTGTCTATCAGATCACCGCTCAACCACCTAACTGGACCAGGCATCGTGACTGAATATGATCTCACCACCAATAGCGGCATTGATATTTACTATGAGATAAAAATGTACACCGCTGCCAACACACCTGCCGTGCTTGCGGCCTATGGGACGTATCTCTTGAATGCCGACATCAACAGCAATGTGGAGATCCAGATCAACCCCAGCTACACTTTGGTCTTCTACGGGTATCTCGGCCATGTATCTGCACCTACAGACTTTGATCCATTCTCTGACATACCCGTGGCCTCCACGATGTACCCACCGACGAACGGCTCGCTCACTGAGCTTCTCCTCACCATTAGCTCCGCCGGACTGACATCCGCGGGGGTCTCCTACAGTGGTACCTTTTCGTTTAAGGTGACAGATTCTACATTCCTGCAGGACACTTACTCAACCTATCTCGAGGCCGCTGCCTCTCTCCCATCGGGCGCGGTACTCTCTTATGTGCCTCAGGGTGTGATTCCGAATGTGGTAACTCAAGGAAAGTCGCAGAACGGAGGGAACCTACTAGGTCTTGAGGCTACGCCTCAAGTCTGTATGTATCCGCTTTTACGCATATCTCCATCCGGTAAACATCTCTAACCAATGTCTCGGACAGGGGCGAACATCTTTGCTCAAATCCCAGCTACACTAAGCCAATCAGTGGCGACAGGTGCTGTAGACTCATTGCTGGCCAATCTCACCTCCAGCGCAAAGACGGAGGATCTTTTCCTCCCCTATATCTTCGTCAATGACGCGGGTCCCAAGCAGAAGCCGCTGCAGTCGTTTGGGGAAAAGAATATCAAGTATATTGACACAGTCGCGAGAAAGTATGACCCTAAGAGAATCATGCAGAAGCTGCAGAATCAGGCATACTTTGTTTCGGAGGAGTTGTAAAATGCCACATCGTTGTATATATTTTTTGGTTTCCCTGCATCGCCCTGTCGTCCCGAAGCGTTTGCAGGTTTTGCACTACTCGATGGCCTCAGGCATTTACCAGGGAGTGGATGCCTGAGGATAACCCGGCCCAGCTTACGTGCGTCCACCAAAGAACTGTAATCAACAGTCTCAACTTTCCATTGTTCTCCAGTAATCTTCTCCACTACCATGTTCATCTTGAGACACGGTTAATGGTCAGACATGAACGAACTTGTTCGCCGTTCTCGGTGCTATTCCAGGTGCGAGGACCTGGGCTACCGCCCTGCCCACCAGCGAACGGCTAGATGCCGAGAAGTGGCTAGATCGGTTGTTAGGATCCAACCGCGCAGCCCTTGTGTTAATATCAAAGCCTAGTAGATCATCTTTAAAGGCTCTACATCAAGTACAACTCTGGTCATTAAGCCATCACCGCGGCATGGAATGGCTCCTGGGACAGGACAGTGACGTTATAGTTGTACGTGGATTGGAGGAGAGCTTCGACGATAGGCTGTCTGTGTATATGCATGTCAGTCTTATTCGATTGTGCCATGACTCAGATATAGGCTAATCAGACTAACTCACCCTACTTTGCCACTACGCTGTTGTAAGACATTAACACCCACAAGCTGCGAAGGGAAGAAAAAGTATTACTTACTCCAATAACTGCGACGTTCTTGATAGATTGAGACAACATGGCGAAAGTAGGTATACGCAACTTGAATTTGCTGGACCGTTGAGATTATAGTATCCAAGCGATGACTATATATATGATAACCACCCTCTGTCAGACGCATATCTGAGTATTTAATTTATACTATGTGCATACATTTTGTAATTCCGTCCGTTAATGCTGTGGAAGGACGGAATCCACGGATATTGTGCCGTTCTCATCGTCAGTGACCATTTTTGCATCTTCGGTAGCCGCGGCCATTAGTCTACTTAGCGCCATAAATTACGTCGACGACATGGACTAGCAAACACTCTGACTTCAGGGATTTTTTGGGGTACTAGCGTTATCCACTAGTCCGGGTACGTTGCAAACAATGCATACCTTTCAAAGCACCATCTTGTTGTGAACTACGCATACTCTGCAACTCCTTCCATCTGTCTCTTTGCCCCCTATGTAGCGGCGCTACAAATCTGTCTTGGGAACCCACACTTGCCCATGTTTACGTAATTTATGGGGCTGGGAAGACCAAAGTCCGTGTCACCTAAGATGCATACATATGATCGCCCTCTTCTGGAGTTAACCTACCGACAAAACCCGGAGCCATGCCTCTTTAGTAAGCGGCGAGAAGACACCAAGTACTAGACGGCACAAAGGAAATTGGCTAGTTAGACATTGATCGATTCAATGACTGATTTGCAACACTATTATTAATTATTTGATTTCCAATCATCCTAACTACTATTAGCAAGATTGGGAAACGTGTGGACGGGGTGGACGACGACAGTGCCATTTCCGGCAAAGCAGCAAAGCCAAGATGCCGCAGGCTGAGGATATAAAGGTTCCGAGGCTGGCACATCGTCGAACCACCACCCCATAGCACCAGCAGTGATACTAGAAAGAGCACAGTCTCCAGGATGGACGACTACACGAAAAAGGCCTTCACGACTTCACGGTCCTTAACTTACACTTACTACGACTCCGCCTCTGCAAATCCCCTTTCTGCCTCTGCCGACCAACCCACCCTCCTCTTCCTCCACGGCTTCACTGACAGTGCACACCTCTGGCATCAAGTCGTTTCACATCTACGCTCACTCCCGCACCGCAAACTCGTCCCGGACCTTCTCGGCTTTGGAGGCACCTCTAAACCGACTAACCCTGCCCTGTTCCGATCCTCTGGTATCGTCCCGACCTTGCCGAGATCCTCACCACTGAGGGCGTACAGAAGATTGTGGTGATCGGACACGACTGGGGTTCTATGCTGGCACAGCGCTTCTGGCTATGGAAGCCTGAACTCTGCGTTGGGGTCACGATGCTGAACGTTGCGTATCAGTCACCGATGACACAGCCCTTCGACCTGGCCGCCATGAATGCAGAGCTCGAGAGTGTGACGGGGTATCCGCTGAACGCGTATTGGGAGCTGTTTATTGCCGATGATGGCGCCCTACTCGTGGATGAGCACTTGGACAGATTCTGGGCGGTTCTGCATGGCAATCGGGAACAACTGGATGCGGGATATTTTCTGTGTGCGGAATGCTATGCGGAGCTTTTTAGAAGGCGATGAGAAGATCGAGCTGAAGGAATACGCAAAGCCGGGAAAGGGATGGAAGGAGGAGTTGTTCAAGAGCGTGAAGGAGGGGGGTGGATTTGCAAGCGCAATGTGCTGCTACAAGGCGATGGTGGATAATCTCGACCTTGATGTTGAGAAAGCGTTACCAGCGGAGCGCGCGCAGGTTACCGTTCCTGCGTTTTTCTTAGGATGCTCCAGCGATAAGGTATGTTTACCAGCACTGATTGAGCAGCCCAAGCAGTCCGGCCTGCTGCAAGATCTCGCAGTCAAGGTTATTGATTGCGGACATTGGTCCCCAATGGAGAAGCCGGATGAAGTGGGCAAGGCTCTATTTGGCTTCTTGGCACAGAGGTTTTAGACACCGGACGGTCCCACCTATAGTTGGACTATCGATTTTCTCGAACTGCGGAATCACTCAACCACTGTAACAACTGTATATCAAGACCAGCGAGCTTGCGAGCTGCGTGTAATAATACCTGATCATGTGTGTACGTGTCTGTTGGCCGGGGCATGGCACCCTCATGGCATTGATGAATTGATGAATTGATCAATAACTGGGCGTATTACTGTTAATGCTGGCAGTGAAAAGCTTTTGATGTGAAAAAGCCTGGCCTGAAATATCCATTACTTAAGAGAACCCCGCTGTGAATCAACAATTCCCAATTTTCCATCGGGTGCCCCTGTCGTGCTTTACTCGTGCAGTAGCAGGTAAATAACCCAGCCAAATAGAGCGCTCTGATTGGCTATTTAAAAATACTAATCTTAGCGCCTAATACTAATACTAGTAGTACTAGTAGCACTACTACGTAGTACTCGTAGACAGCAACTTACAGTAGCGTTAGCACGGGATCTACCAGCGGATTAGTTAGTAACTTAATATACGGAGGTATGTTGAACACAATTGTATGTTTTACTTAACAGGGATTATTTTGAGGGACGCGAACGCTAAGACGCTGCGAAGATCGACCCTGATGCACCAGTGTGTATTGAATTTACGGAGGTGTCCGAATCCGCCCCCATCAGATCGATCTGTCCTCTGCCCAACAAAAAACATATTGGAGTACATTAGTGTAATTGTGATGTCTGTAAAGCGGGGACGCGAGCCAACACAACACCCTTTAAAGCAAGTTATTGACGGTCAGATTCATATGCGAAACAGTATTTTGAGATGCACGCGCCCCTCACTGCAGTGTGCCTCACTGCCTCACTGCCTCGTGCATTGTTGCTGCCTTCTACCTTCTCCATTATTCACTAGGCCTCCATCCTGAATCCTGATATTAGCCCCCCCGTCTTCGCTTCAATTTCCCGAGGTCCTCAGTCTGTATAGTGCAGTTGCCGCGTCATTCTTTAGACAGAACTGAAGCTGTGATTAACGAGGTGAGCCAGCCAGCCTGGTCTCATTCATCATTCACATCATGGTAGCGCAAGCTCTAGAGGGCACCGCGCTGGAACAATCCACTCGGGTGCCCTCAACACAGATCGGCCTCGACGATCAAGAGCTGGCTGAGGACGACATGCCTCCCCCTGCCTACGGCGAACATTATGGCGAGATCCACGATGAAAAGAATGGCACGGGGACCAGTGCCCAGCTCACCGACGATGGCCGTGTCGCCATTCGCATCAATCACTTCAGTCGCCAACTGTCCCGGCTTATTGCCCCCCCTCTACATGTCGAAGACAGTCGTCCGCTCCCTCCCCCATACATTCCTCCTTCCCTGCGAGGTGACCCGTCAGTCCATCCCCCTCCGCCCTTGAACATAGTCATCCAGGTCGTGGGCTCTCGCGGAGATGTACAACCCTTCGTTGCCTTGGGAAAGGTCTTGAAAGACGTCTACGGCCATCGTGTCCGTCTGGCCACTCACCCCACCTTCCAGGACTTTGTTCAGCAGCATGGCCTGGAATTCTTCAGCATTGGCGGCGACCCGACCCGGTTGATGGCCTTCATGGTCAAGAATCCCGGCTTGAGGCCGGGCTTTCGTGGCGTGCTGAGCGGAAATGTCGGCCAGCAAAGAAAACATGTTGCCGAATATATTCAGGGCTGCTGGCGGTCCTGTTACAGAGCCGATGATGGAACTGATGATGATAATCTTTCGGAGTCCTCTTCAGGAAGCGATTCTGGCTCAGCGAACCACTTTGTTGCCGATTGTATCATCGCCAACCCCCCGAGTTTTGCCCATATCCATTGCGCAGAGAAGCTCGGCATCCCGCTCCATATCATGTTCACTATGCCATATTCCCCTACCCAGGCCTTTCCTCATCCCCTGGCCAACGTTCAAGCCTCGAATGCCGACCCTCAACTTACCAATTACATCAGCTATGCCCTGATCGAACTACTCTCATGGCAGGGCCTCGGTGATATCATCAATCGATTTCGTGTAAAGTGTCTCGATTTGGATCCCGTAAGTACCATCTGGGCCCCCGGGATGCTTCATCGTCTGAGAATCCCCCACACCTACTGCTGGTCTCCAGCCCTGATACCCAAACCGAACGACTGGGGTTCTCACATATGCATCGCCGGATTCTACTTTCTTGACATGGCCTCTGATTACACACCTGCCCCTGACTTACAAGCATTTCTCAACGCCGGTCCACCTCCCATCTACTTGGGATTTGGGAGCATCGTGTTGGACGACCCCGACACGCTGACGGAACTCATTTTCGCTGCCGCAAGGAAGACTGGCCAACGTGTGCTCCTTTCAAAAGGCTGGGGAGGTATGGGCGCCGATCAGCTTCGTATCCCCGACGGCGTCTTCATGCTGGATAACGTACCGCACGACTGGCTCTTCCACCATGTCTCGTGCGTCGTGCACCACGGTGGCGCCGGAACCACGGCGGCAGGCATCGCCGCAGGCCGGCCGACTGTGGTCGTTCCCTTCTTTGGAGACCAGCCTTTCTGGGGCGCCATGATCGCGCGAGCAGGCGCAGGCCCCGATCCGATCCCCCACAAACAACTCACGGCAGACAACCTAGCCGAGGCCATCAACTTCTGTCTAACCCCTAGATGCCTGGAGCGCGCCAGAGAACTCGCAAGCAAGATCGCGGCAGAGCGAGGCAGCGACACTGGTGCTCAGTCGTTCCATGCGTTCCTCAACCCTGACCGGCTCCGCTGCACTCTCGCACCATCCCGACCTGCTGCGTGGCGCGTCAGGCGCACCAAGGTCAGGTTGAGTGCTTTTGCTGCCTGTACTTTGGCGAATGCAGAGCTGTTGGATCTCGATGACTTGAAGTTCTTCAGACCACAAGAACATTACACCGACGAGGGTCCCTGGGATCCAATCTCCGGAGGCTTTACAGCATTTGTGAGGGCTTTCAGCGGCATGACAATGGGGCTAGCTAGTGTTCCTTCGGAGACGTGGAGAGCTTTACAGATGCCGGCTGCGCGGAGCCGACAGCAGTCCCAAGCATCGTCTTCGGCATCGGCATCCGCATCGACGACGGCGACTGTGAGCAGAAGTGAGGTCCCGCCTGTCGTGGAAAGATCGGATTCGTCGATTCCATCTAGACGAAGTACCAGGCGGAGCTTTGTCAGAGAGAACTCTTCTCCCACTCTTGCTCGGAACCCTTCCAGCCTCTCTGGTCGGTCAACTCGACCTTCGAACGTGCCCAGACAAGATGATCCTGGCCGAGGTCCATCCCGCAGTCGGACTGAATCTGACGCCGGCAAACAACCCGACATCCTCCGTCCGACTGGCGTGCATGTGAGCAAAGGCGCCGGGCGTTTCGCCAGGGCGGCTGTGCAAGGACCCGTGGATATTTCAGTGAATTGGACGAGAGGCTTTCACAACATGCCTAGGCTTTGGGGAGACGATACCGTACGCCCTCAAGAAAAGGTTAGCGGTTTCAAGTCAGGCGTCAAGGCAGTAGGAAGAGAGTTTGGCTATGGCTGGTACGATGGCGTCACTGGCCTGGTCACCCAGCCCTGGAAAGGCGCCCGGAAAGGGGGTGCCAGCGGCTTTGCGAAAGGAATTGGCAAAGGACTCGGGGGATTTATCGCCAAGCCAGGCGCAGCGTTTTTCGGCATCCTGGGGCATACGATGCAGGGGGTCAACAAAGAGGTGCAGAAGTTGTTCGGCAGTGATGTGCAGAGCTATATCATCGCGTCTAGGGCAGCTCAGGGTTATGAGGAGTGGCTGCAAAGCTCCGAAGCAGAAAAGCAAGACGTCATCGCTAGGTGGAAGCTGATCCAGAAGGATCTGAAAGAAAAGGAAAAAGAAAAGGAAAAGGAGATCTCTAGCGAGGTAACGCGAGAACCCCAGGAAGTACAGCAACAGACGAATTCGGGCAGCAGTGCAGATGCTTGGACCCAAGATCCCACCAGAACCACGCTCGACATGGGTGGTGGCTCACAGTCACCTCTGCATAGTGCGAACACAAGATCGTGGGAAGCGGCTGAAGCCACGTCGAGCGGAGATGCAGCAGATACTTGGACCCAAGATCTCACCAGGGCCACGCTCGACATGGGTGGTGGTTCACAGTCATCTCTGTATTCTACCAACACAAGATCGTGGGATGCGGCTGAAGCCACGTCAAATGGAGACGCAGCACATGATGACGACGATATGGAACTCGTGTCTAGACTCCAGTCCCCACGGCACGTTCACCAGACAGATCGGGGTCTGCGTGACGAGAAAACGCCACAGGAGAAGACGGAAGAAGAGATTGTGATAGAGTACATCAAGAAGCAGAGTCTGTTGGAAGTGCAACACCAAAACAAAGGTAAGGGTCGTGAAACAGCGATAGAGGATGAGGACGATGAGAACGATGAGGACTTGCAGAAAGCATTGAAGTTGAGCATGCAAGAAGAACACGAACATTGGTACAGATAGATTTTTTTATATAAACAAATGACCTAAACTAACTCAAGCTTAACATGACCTGGCCTCTCTTTTTCTCTACTAGTCATCTTTGTAATATCGCAATCGTATACATAGGTGGTTGTGAGAGATGATGACGTGCTGGGGGAACTATTAAGGGAGCAGATCCAGCGGAGAGTTGCATACTATACTTGACTAAATATCGAACTTTTGGCTTCGACTTGTCTTCTAACGCTGTTGAGGCCGGATAATGTCGCTGAAGAAAGCACTGTAATCTAACATGTATGCCTACGCTGCCGTAGACGCTCTCACTTATCAAGTTGAGAGAAGGGGACTGGGGAAGCCAGGCGAAGACAGCTGCTTCCTCAGTGCTCGCTTAAGCATATTGCCGCTCGCACTTTTCGGTATCTGATCGATGAAGATGATTCGGTCCTGGAGATGGCAAACCTCAGGCAGTTCCAGGTCGTTGCAATCCCGGATTTCCCTTCGAAGATCGGCCTCGCTCGTCTCAGGTGCATACGACGGCTCCCGGACCACGAAGGCCAGAGCTCGCTCACCAGCTACTTCGTCAGGGATTCCGATGACGGCGGTCTCGGCAACGGCGGCGTGTTAGATCAGATGCGCCTCGATTTGGCCAGGGGCGACTTGATTGCCCTATAAAAAGGTTGGCAGTGCTAAAGTAAAAGGTTGGCCAGGATGCGGAATTCACACCACACCTGGTCTTGGGCCGCCCACTCACCTTGACCTTGACCATGTCCCGGATGCGATCTACAATGAACAGATGGTTCTCGCCGCTGGGGGCCGCGCGGAAGAGGCCGACGTCGCCTGTTGGCCACCAGAAGTCCGCATTGTCTGTAGGCGGGAGAAGCGCATCGCTGGCAGAGTCAATGTACCCGCGCACGAGGCTGGGAGAGGCAATCTCGATTTCGCCCATTTCCTCGAGAGTCTCAATCTCACTGCCGTTATCGTCTCTCAATCGGATGCGGCCGCCCGGAAGCAAGACCCCACTCGAGCCCGGGAAGATGTCGTTGATATATGACAGGGACCCGACACCGCAGGTTTCGGTCAGATCTGACTGATTGTCAGATCATTGCTCAAACTACGCCCTCAGGAGAATCCTACCCCAACCGCTGAGAATTCGCACCTGGGGGCACACACGGCTTGCATCTTGGCAAATGCTTCTTTACTCAGAGGTCCGCCTCCCGACACGATCAAGCGAACGGAGCTCAAGCCGAATTGAGCCAACGTAGATCCATTTTGCGACAGAGCGTTGATAATCGGCGGCACCTACACCCATCGGCTTGCGTTCCAGATATCCCTGTGAGCCGGACTAGGAGCTACCAAATAAAGTGTATTGATGCGGTATTTGGCGATAGAGGCCATGATGTCCATAAAGTTAAAGCCATAATGACGCTGTCGCCAAGATACATCAGCAGATGAGCTGTCCAAAGACCAGAGATGTGGCGGAACGGCAGGCAACCCAGAGCTATCTCGGAGCCTGCTTCTCTGGTGGTCTCTAGAGACTCTGAAGCCTGCAGGATGCTGGCGATGAGGTTTTTGTGCGTGATGGCCACGATGCGCTACCGAGCCACAACAAAAAGATGTCTGATCAGTATCACAAGACATGTGGAGTCGTGTGGTATTAGCTACCTGGAAACCAGATGTGCCGCTCGTGGTACACTAGTACGCCACACGTCGAGTCGCTTCGTTGACAGACAAAGGACCCTTCTGCACCGGAGGTAGATCCTTAGCGGCTGCGATCAGGTCATCAAGAGTCATGATTCTGGACAGGTCGGTCGCTCCTCCTGGTACGGACAGCCTGTAGAGTGGCAGGTCTGATAGGGAGCTCAGTTGAACGGCTTCTTGGGCTAGAGGAGTAGCTCTCGTGAGGCAAACATAGCGAACAGCGGCACACGATCGAAGTGGCCTGCGATTTCCTCAGCCGAGCTCGTAGGCTGCATCATGAAGCAAGCGCCGCCCATGCGGTGGATAGCCCATGAAAGAATCAGAGTGTCGACCTAGAGGCCACTCAGATTGGCGTCACGATGAGGAGCTGTCGAGGAGACCTACGCTGTTGGAAGCCAAGATGGCGACAATTTTATGCTACTTTTGCCCGGGCACAAGCTGCCACGACGAGCACAAGGCGGCCGCTACCTGAGCGACGCGAGCACTGATTTCGTCCGGGGTCCATGCCCGATCCATCATTGCCTCGACGAAGGGGGCTCGCTTGTCAGCTGGGTCCGATCCGATGGTCCTGGCAAGATGTTTTGCCAGGCATAAATCCCCGACCGGCTCTTCGGGCGGGACCGATGGCAAAGTAGGAAGGAAAGTCGGTGGTGTGAAGATCATCTACAGAGAAAAGCAAACATGAAGGTTGCCTAGGCGGATCTTCGGAGGCGCTCGCTAAATAGGGCATGAGGGTTATCTGCTTTGCAATGGTTGTATGTACTAGTAAGATAGGTCCTACGTAATTCGCCGTGGATTGAAATTGACCAGTTACATTTATAATTATGTTCATAGACTATTCCGCTTTGCGAAATTTCCGTTTATTATTTACAGGGCAGGGCCACGTAAGTCGATATGATCCCTGTTTTAGTGAAACCGATGAGATCCAATCGCTCCCGCTCCCCGCAGGGGGACTTACACGAGTGTTTTATTCTTATAGTCATAGCGTGGACGTTCAGGTTCTTTTGACCGCTTGGCGATGCATCTCAAAATGGAATAAAAGTAAAAATCTACCTAGAGAATATATGGCGCCAGGCGCCAGCCGTGCCCACAGGTTGTGGATAACTCACCTTTTCTTTGTTTCCATTATTTACCGGTCTTTTTGGGATGAGCGATTCTGTTGCTCATTTTGTTTTCCACTTTCTTTTCTCCTCACTTCTTTATTACCTGGCCACCACTTCCCTACCACACCAATTGATCCCTATACATCAGACATGGCCGAGAACAAAGCCCTCGACTACATCGTGCGAGGGCTGCAGCTGCTCTTCGCCCCCATCGTCATTGGAACAGACGCCTACGGTACGCACCGCGAACCCACCCTCGAAGCCTCAAGAGTACTGACCCCGATAGCGATTCACGTGTTTCGTGGCCACGATGACCACGTTGAGTCGCCCGTCTTTGACGGTGACGCCACCCTTCATGTGGGTGTCCCTGCTGCATGGAGCTTCCTGATGTTCTGTGCCGCCTGGACGGTCCTGGTCGTCGTCTGGCACTTCGTCGAGCCCGGTCTCGCAAGTCGCCCGATGATTAGATACGTTGGTATCGTCGCCGAGGCCGTGGCTGTCCTCTCGTGGATCGCCGGCTTCATTGCCGTGGCTGTCAACGTTTCGACGACCGATGCCTGCTCTTCCGGACAAAATTCGTGCGCGGAGCTCAAGGTGGCGACGGCTTTTGGTGCGTTCGAATGGCTGCTGTTCATGGTTACCGCAATCCCGGCTGTCACGTCCTTGTTCAACAACCCGAAACGGATCAGTTCCTCATGAATATCAGAACCAGGAATGCGCCACCGAGTTGAGAAGACTTGTTTGCAGTTGTTGATGCTTCTGCTAATATGTCATATTCGGCTGGGCCAGACAGTCACAATATTTACTTTTCTGGGTCACGCGCCAAACACCAACAGGTGCCTGCCTTGACGGTCGTTACAGATATTTTGGGTTATTTCAGGAGGACTGTCGGATCAGTTCTATCGGGGTGATTCTAGTAAAGAAGACAGGTAATAATTCCGACACAGCTCAGGGGTCGCATTGAGCACGGGTGCGCTTCGGAAATGCTGATTTTATGTGTCATGGTCGCTATAATCTACCAGCGTTGTTCTTGTAGTTTTTGCGTCGTTCACAACGAGATATGGCAAGATTACTTATTTCATACTCCTTCTTAAGATAGAGACGCTCATCAATGAAACTCGCAGCCCACACCCTCCCTACCTTTAAATTCCGCAGCTACTGTGTGCTTGGAATGTCAATAAGAATTTGCAGACATACTTAGGTACACTTGACGAAAGAAAAGAGGAGAAGCAGGAGATCACTGATAAACGAACTCAGTATAGGAAACAAACTGTCTATCTGAAAGTAAGTCCAAACTACTGGTGCCGTGCAACACAAGCAAAATACTATATAAACTTTATCCATAGTTATGGTGTTTCAACCCAGCTTCGACACGGCTTCTTGGAGCTTGACTGGGACCAATCTCGATTTACTCGCGACCAACTGGATCAGATTATCAATGCTCCTGGACTCACGAATGACGAGGATCGAGACGTCAGCAGCCAGCATCGCCACGACCCAGTTGCGAAGTTCAACCACCACCAACGAGTCGACCCCGTACGAGTCGAGCATCCGGTGAAGCAGGATCCGGTCCACCGGCGTGATAATCAACTTGCTCAGCTCGTCCAGCACCGCGACTCCGACGGCCTCGACTGCCTCTTCTACAGTGTTGGCACGCCCGATCTTTTCGATGTGGTCTGAGCCACTGCCGCTGTTCTCGTCCAGCTCTGCAGCCGCGAAGCGAGCAGAGTCCTGGACCAGGCAACCAGAGGCTGGAAAGATTAAATAAGGAGAGCAAGAATAGTTAACAATTTATTTCTTATACCTATAGTACGTTGAGGAATCAGCCTTGTTCTGTCTTCCACGCGGAGCCCCTCTCCCATACGGAGCCAGCCCTTTACCGCAGTTTCCCGGAATGCTGCCTAACATCAGGCCTTAACATTAATTGCTGGGGTTACTTCTATTAAAATCGACTGAAATATGGAAACTTTGTTCCGGAATCACGGGCTTGTGATTGGACTATGTAAATTGAAGTAATCCCGAACTATCCCTGGAGAGTTGCGATGTAGATCTGGCGATCTTCTCAGATCGCCGGCTAGCTTCCGTCTTTCCCACTAGCCACGTTTTGCCTTTTCTCCCTTTCTCGATATATGTATTTGCACTGTACGATACAGCGTGCATTAAGTGTCCCGGTCAAAACTCCAAGGACGTATCCCGTTGGCTTAGCAAGCATGATACCGAATTATTGCAGCCCAAAGGTCGGCTAGGACTCTGTTGTTTGCGAACAGATTTCTTTATGCCGCCGATGGTGTAAGTATCAGATGATAATTACTAGCGATGACTCCATCGTCGCAAGTAGGCTTAGGAACATGGGGCGCTGCTCTCTCATTAGCAATATGGTTATTATGATGTTCAACAGTGTAAGATGTTTGATCTGTGGGACGATGCATCACAATAGACATCAACACTTGGCGACCTCGCGCACCTGCTTCTCCATCTGGCATGTGCTATACCTGTACTTGCAGATGTCAGAGTACTCGATCCAGTCACAACTCACTTACTTATATTTTTGCAGTTGCATGCTTTTACGTCCAGTTCACTCAAAGGGGCAAGCAACCTCAGGGCGCCTATTATGCAATATATCTTGCCGGTCGCACTTGAATGGTTTCAGAGGGGGTTCGGCATGGAGTGATGCTCATGAGTCATCATCCTCGCGTTGAGACGAGACCGGACACGCTTTCCTTTTCCCTCAACCGTAGCCCCTCCCCCCCCCCCCCCCGGGGGGGGGGGGGGGGGGGGGGGCGGG
>CAJVRC010000897.1:226651-247738 GCA_911456345.1 Penicillium egyptiacum
GCATTGAGTATCCCGGTGATTCCAACATACGACAAAAGCTGAGAGCATATGTGTATATATAACAGGCAGCCTACCTATATCAAAAAGTAACCAAGAACAACCTACAACACGAACACTTAAGCATCCTCTGATGGTTGAAATCTGACAAGTAAGCTCAATACAGTAGTGGCTCCTATTCATTTAGTGGGGTTAGGCTATCTTATTGAGAAGGAGAAACAATTGGTAAAAATTGATTGAAGAAGTGAAAGGATGGCAAGTCAGGGGGGTATGTTAAATACCTTTCTAAAGGACCGGTAATCAACCCGGGCCCATTAAGGTCAGCGTTGATGCCGCGGTACCCGCGAGTAACTGGTCGCGGTTTATGCGGGATCCCAGAATTAGATACAAAAAGCAAAGAAACGTCGGACACTTGAGCAACGGAAAGGAGTAATCTGAATCGCCTTCGGGGCAAGAAAAGTAAGCCAAAGGAAGGAAAAATTACAGGAACACCGGTAGTTAAATTAATCCCCAGTTTGCACATCAAGTGCATGTTCGGAAGTGATAATTCTTCTTACTTCTAGCCCTCTTCCTCCTCAGTTACCAGTGAAAATCTGCACAACGTCATAAAGCTTGAAACCAACGAGAGTAACGAAATTATCATGGAAGATGTCAGAAGGCTGTAAGGTAAGACCTCGGGTACGATCATAGGCGCCGAATTTCAATGATCCTGGTGCGGGATTTGAACTGTCCGGGCTCCAGTACATACGGGCCCTCTCTGTAGCCAGATCGTAGAAAATGTGAAGAATGATAGTCACTCCACGGACAGAAATGCGATATTTTGATCCAGTATCTGCCATCAGCTTGATGTTCACAGAACGACGGGCAAGCTCGTGAGTGGGACCAGCAGAGTCCCTTTGCATGATGGAGGATGCATTGACGGATGCCTCTGAAATATCAATGACGTCAACGGTTGCGGAGCGTTGCACTATGGCGTCGGCCTCAGGAATTTCAGTTCCAGCCTCATTGATGACAGAGGTGAGGCCACTTTCGGAGGCAGGAAGGGCTGTTGCTCCAAGGAAGTTGATGGCCTGCAGGGCAGAAATCGCGAGATGGGTAAAACGCATGTTGAATAGTGGATATTCTGTCAAGAGAGAGAAGAGACACAGAGATGATATACGAGACGGTATGTGAGTTGGCTGTCAAGCAGAGACCGTTGTATTCAGAAAACGTAGGGCAACTTGATGATTTATATAGCCAACATCTGAAGCACCTTAATTCTATCTCGATGAGTCACATTGATGTAGGAAAACTGCTGAAGCTCCAGAATTGGAAGAGGTTCATCTCCCAAGTGAAACAAGTGTCCACGAAGGTTTCCAAAAAGAAATCCCTCATAGCTGTCAACTGAGACAAGTCAAGACCCTATGTATTTGCCCCATATGTTGCTCTTGTACAGTATACTGCATGTGGAATACATTCCAGAAAAAGTATAAACTGCGCTATTGATTACTGAATTGCAACATGATCTTTTCTGCTGGTGCCAGGGCAATAAATTCCTATGTTGTATATTGTGCTCTTGTGGCCTCCTTGAACTATAATGGCCAGGACTTCCTTCTTTGTATGGATCATGCATATCACTATGTATTTAGTATGATTCAGAAAACCGAGCCAATAACCACGCAAGAGCGTCCATAGCTAGATTTGACGCGGTCAACTTTATGGTTCAGCACAACCTCGACAATACAGTGACAGTGCATAAGTTTGAGCACCCCTCTCCGCTACCGCCTTCCTAGAATGTTACGCCGCCTACTTAAAAAGTCTTAAAATAGTTATACCGACCATAATTGTAGGTCTTTGATTGGTAGGATTAGAGCAGGCAGAATAGAGGCGCTCAAACTTATGCACCGTCGCTGTGTTACCCGCTCCGAGACCGAATTCCCCATGAGCCAAGACCTCCGCATTCAACGACTAAGCAGTAGTGTCCCCTCGCGTCAATAAAATAGAACTTTTAGATATCGCTATTACAATGCAAGCAATTTCTCCAGGAACCTTACAATAACTTTATCAACTTGCTATCACTCCATGTACAAATCATTCAGACATACTACAAAGGAAATCCCATTGGGTTTGGTCATTATACTAGAAGCTAGATTAGATTTAGGGCTCAAAATGGGCCCGTCCCGGTCCTAGGGTCAAGAACCAAGGACCGCCAAGAGGACCGCTAAAAACAAGCCAAGAGGTATAAGGTGTATAAATCATGATTTATATGTAAATCCTTTCCTAATGAAATTTCTTGGCAGTTCTTTTCGAGCTCTAATTAGGTTTAAGTGGCTGAATTACCCAAGGCGCAGCTCATCCACATGCTTGTTTAAGAACCTTATTCCTGGGTAGGAAACCGGGAAGCACCCGGCTCGGGAGCCCGGAAGCAGCTTTATCGGCCGCAGCCAATTCCCGGAACGCAAGATTCCGATTCTGGTTACAAATCTAAGAATATTTAGCCGCAACGTCAATCAAGCTCAAGCCTTACCAAGTGGCGCGTGAACAGATCCAATAAAACACTACGTTATTTAACCGGCGGGGCGATATGGATAAAAATGAGCCAGATATCTACTTACGTAAGTAGACCGATCGAAATACCGAGATCAACACGTATGTACCTGTACAGATTTCGCCGAAAAACATATCGTCATCGAAATTGGGCGGAAAGGGCTGAAACTATGTGACGAACTGACAAATACCACCAGGACCCTTCGGGATAGGATTATCCATCGTTCAGCCAATCCCCCTAGTATCCCTAGTATTGTATGGTATTCCGGGTAGACCCGGAAGCACGGTGTCGTAGCACGCCGAAGCTCAATTGGACAGACCCTTGAGATCGTTCAACCGATCTTAATGCCTTCAATCAATGTTCTGATTCTATTGGACATGTTCAGCACTAGCTAGTACATCAATTCCTCATCCTGACTAACCCCACAAATCCTCGGCGGTTCTTCGGAAGATTTGAACTTTGAAGTTATAGCTCCCCACAGTGGCGTTCCAGGAAGCAACAATACAGGGTTTTTAATTTTGGTGAACTCGCTCAAATAGCCCTGGTTCGGTCATTGTCTGACACATTATCTGGAAAAGGCGAAGATATCGGGGGAAATAGTTCCGCAATCGAGGAACTGGCGTGTAAAAAGCGTAGGAATAGCAATATTGTGGGGTGATTGAACTTACACTGATCATAAGCTCTGGGAGTAAATCGCGAGGTCAAATAAATGAATCTAAGACATGTATCTGCTGCTTGCAAATACTTTGTCAGCCTCATAATGGGCAGGGCTGCCGTGCAGCACGATCCGACAGTGTTATCGCCAGCGAAATTCGCGAAAATGATTGAAGACTATGGTTTCGATGCGGCAGTACTGTCGACCGACGAACAAACGAAATCCGACATTGCCTCCAATCCCTCAGCCCCGCGATTCTCAGTGACCAACCTGGCGGTCGAGGGAATGGCATGTGGCGCATGTACATCTGCAGTGGAAAGCGAGTTGACAGATGTCACCAGTGTGATCTCGGTAGACATATCACTACTTTCCGAGCGTGCAGTCGTGGAACATGACGCAGATATCAGCACACCGGAGCAGATTGCAGATATCACTAAGGGCCGAGGGTTTGGAGCCCGGGTGTTGGACACATCCCTGGCAGGGTCACAGGGGTCATCTACATCGGCAGATTCGGAAGAGAAAACCGGGCTCCTGTTAACTACTGTCGCTGTTGGGGGCATGGCATGTGGCGCCTGTGCATCTAGTGTCCAGGGTGCCTTGAGTAATGTTGATGGAGTGATCCAGTTCAATGTCAGTATTCTGGCTCAGCGGGTCGTGGTTGTGCACGACTCAACAATACTCCCTGTCAGCAAAATCCCAGGTCTCATTCAAGATGCCGGTTTTGGTGCGTCGATTGTGCCATCGGAGGCGCAAGCACCTCTGTTAAAAAGGACACAACAGATTAACCTGAGCCTGTATGGTCTGCGGGACAGCGCCTCTGCAACTGCATTGGCAGACAATCTATTCCAGCAACAGGGCGTGCATTCGGCATCCATCAAAATGGGTACCTCCCGGATAATGATCTCCTTTGACTCATCCATCATTAGCATCCGATCCGTGGTGGAAGTGATCGAGGCTGCTGGTTACAACGCCTTGATGATCGACTCGGATGATACCAGCGCATTTGTTTTTTTGTTTTTTTTGGAACAAGATCTACACACCATAAATGAACAGCACAGGCCGGAAATGAAGGCCAAAAACTAGTTTTTAAGCACATCATGCTCTGCTGTCAATCTATGAAATCGAAGAGGATAAATAAACGAGAATACCATGGGCTATGGAAGAACACCGGCTGCTACGTGATATGACCTCGGTGGGAGAAAAGGCATCTCTGCAGACGATGCAGTCCAATTGATCCTTGATCGGGTCCACAGAGCATGAGGCCAAGAAAGTCTGCATTCTATTGCTAGACATCGCTGGGGTGTATGGCAATGCTTCCCACAAAACACTACTCCATAACATGCGTTAAATGCGCCTTGGTGGCCTCCCCCTGGGTCCAATCCTTTCTGACAGAAAAATAGTACGAGGATCGGTTGCCTCTCTTGTCTACCCTCGGGAATGGTTCAATTGAGCCTGGGAAAGCGTGAGCTGGCCCCAGGAACTGCGTAAAACCCGCCAAACCGTTTGAATATTTCTAGAAGCCACCAGCTCATTCCCCAGAGTACTAGTCATGAAAGTCGGGAGTGTGAGGATCCCACGTATATGTAGAGGTGAATAGTGTCTTCAGGTGATCGAGTCAACTATAGTTGTTCTTCGCAATGCCATCTATGTGTACGTGAGATCCTCACAGTTATCCTAGGGCTCGGCTGCTCGCTACAAACTCCAGTGTGTGGTGCAAAAAGCCATCCTCTCCTGTCAGGGGGCAGTTTGTGCGCAGTCGCACCAGTCGCAATGATTGCAGCCATATTACCCTGTATAATAGGTATCAGACGTCAGACCGTAGCGCTCGAAGTTACAACTAAGATGAACTAATTCACGAGGCCGTAGGACCGACCTCTGGTTGGCGAGATATTCTAAGCAAACGTTTTCGCCAAGAAAGAGTTGTTTTTCGCTATATTGAACAATTTGGGATGTTCCACCACCAACAACTGCCCCCAAATCGTGATTGGTATTCCTCTGCCCTTTTTCTATCTGGTAACCTGGTCTTTATCGAATTTCTCGTTGTGGTGGTTGATTCCAAAGCACCAACGGTGGCGCTTACCTTGGTCGATTTCGACAAAACCTTCATCATTCTAGATAACCCTTATCCAGTCTTCTAACGTCCAATCCCGTTGCTTAAAAGCCCAAGGGGCTTCGCGGCCAATTCGTAGTTAATCGAGGTCGTTTTTGGGCTTTCCAATGATCGTACTTCTCCTCGCGGAGCATCGAAAGTATCGTCTTATCACAAGGGCAGTTCCGCTTTGTCCGCGAATATCATTGTAACTGGCGAAAGAATCGTGCTTAATTATTCGAATAATTGAACGATTAGAACGTTAATGCATTCGGTCGGCCGAAGCGAGCATTCGAGTGACTGTCGCGGCGTAAAGCTTCTCGTTCGCAGGGTGTATCGAACGGTAGACGCGGTAAGTCTGAAGCGCGCGGTAATCTTCGCGTACGAAAGGCCGAGATTATGTGCGGAAGTAATTCGACCTCATAGGTTAGGCGTAAGCTCCGTATTCCTACTCCTATTAGGATCGATAGGGCGTAAATGGGTTCGTGGAAACATGGTTGGGTGTTGAAGGTAAGTTGATCACGCGACGCGCTGGGATCCACTTTCACATGGAGACACTTTCCTTGACACTGTATATGGCTCCACTAGAGTTGGGAGCTAAACCTAATTAGGAAAGTGCTGGGTTTTAGAACTTGATGTGAGCTTGAACTGAACCTGCCTCAGGGGAAAAGCCTTTAATGAGCCCGTTGAAACCTGTCTCACTAACCAAACTTTTTTTCAAACTGTGGACTACTAACTAAGATAAATCAGCACTCTGATAGTTAAACCACATGCCAATATATTTTTCAGCCTTAAGTTATCATTGTCCTCGCTTTATTTTATTTTATGTTCATTTTTGTTTGTTTTCTCATTATCAACATTTTTTGGTTGAAAATCTTTCCCTGATTCCACTCAAATTGCCTGTCATTTCTCCGTAAGTATGCCGAAGGAACGAAACTTCGACAGGCCTCGTGGACCCCTGCTGATTATAAATTCAGGTTCCTGCAACACAAATGAGGCGCAGCAACAATATTAATATTTTTCCAGAACATACTCCAAGATTCCACCAATAAGTCACCCTGTTCTCATCCTAGCCATATGGGAATTCGACAACCTAACCGGAAAACAGGAGAGATCATCACCATTACATACTATAATAGAACTAGTCCTTCACGCCTGAAATCATTGGTATTTCATTTAGCTCTGTTGGGATAAGAGACCTGTCTTAGAAAAAATTACCATGATGTCGATCAAGGATAATGAGCAGGGAATTCAAGATATTCTCGGGTAAATATCCAGAAATGCACATGCATATTTTTGACACTCTGTATTAGTTCTACCGTTGCGGGGTAATGCCACCGTTACTACCGAGGGCTGAATAACATATAGTCTGTACATCGCCGCCCCAGCGAACACACTACTGGTTTGCAAAAATCCGACATTTATCACCATGGTAAACGCCGAGAGCGTAGCTCGCGCTCTCCTAGCGAAGAGGGAAATGCCCGACGGCAGTCTGACCAAACAGACGGGTCAAGATAGAAGAGAACAACCACCACCGTACTTAGAGATCGTGCTGAGAGGCCGAGCAAGTAAGGAAAGGCATCCAGAATATAATCCCTAGGGGATATATTACGTCTATCCCTAGCTCTCTATAGTGTCCTAGTCGATTTCTAGGTAATCGATATATAGCTCGTCGATCGATCCTTTAGTGTATAGATTATCCGCTATTATCTCTTCTAGGCTTAGGTAGGCTGCGCCAAAACCCACAAAACCCAAAACCCAACCCAATCTAAGGGCCCCCCATTAATCCCATTGAAACCCATTAAATCGTAAAAACGTGACTTTCGCATGACTACATAATTTATGCAGTTCTAGATGGTTTTTTTTTGGGTATTTTGTATACATATGAACTATCTGAATTTATATATTACCAGCGATTTATAGATTCAGATAATGATTCAGATGATGATTTTATTTAACGCATAAATAATTTCTAACCGCAGTCAGAAATTGTAGTTGTGATAGTATAATCTATAGTATAAGTTGGTGGAATCTTCCAACTTTGTCAAATACGTCAAATATATACAGTGACGCAGCAAAAGTTTCGACAACACCCAGACCCACACCCTTGATTATATAATATTCTGCCGGTCCAAAGCCTCCATGAATTTGCTTCTATATAGCTAGTAGGGCGTGTACCAGCCTTGAGCTTCGATAATAGCCTCTACACGATGGGGCATTGTTTCCGATAGGTGCTTTAGATGCCTTAATTCCAGTTGGTCCCATGCCTGCTGCGCAGTAGCCACTAAAATCTCCTTTGTTTCGTCGTTATTCCCCATATGAATAAGATCAGGTCGAAGTTCGTAGATTTTGGCCTTCAACAATGCCCAGAGGTTCTCAATCGGGTTTAAATCAGGCGAATGAGGTGGCCATTCCATTACCTCGATCTCCATCTCAGTTAGAGCATCTCGAACAACGTAGGCAGTGTGTGTTGGGGCATTATCATATTGAAAAATGCCACCTTCGTTCGCTATCAAAACAGGCAATATTCGGCGATATAACTCCTCAATAACGAAGCGATTCACGGCGCTTCGTTCAGATCTCGGATCTCCGAAGAGAGGAATCAATCCCGTACGTCGCTTAGAGCCCGAAAACGCAGCCCAAAACATCTGCTTCACTTGCTTCCCGCGTTGAGGCAATCCTTAACATTGTCCAGCCTTTAGCTGATCTTTCGGGCGTACAAAAGTCCATTCTCGGCGAATACCGATCCCACGCTCGACCGTATATTCATCCGAGCAAAAAACGCGAGCCTAATCTTCAGGTGCGAAGTGGCGATATCTCCAAGCCCATCGAAGTCGTTTTAGGGCGTTTTCTTTAGTCAAATACGGCCTCCACGAGTAGCGCCACTTCCGCATATTCTCAGCGTTCAATAGTCGACGGATTGAGTCATATTTAACCTAAAAATCTATTAGTGAAATCGTATTATAGTAGCTAAAATGACTTAACTTTATACGACACTTCAGCAAGTATATCCTCCCGAGTAATCTTCGGATTTTCGTCGATAGCATTCAACAAACGCTCTTGATCAGCTTCATCTAGCTTTTTCGGGCGCCCAGAGCGTTGTTTTGTAACACCACCGAGTCGTTCACGATCCTTTTTAACCGTATATCGAATGCCAGAGATAGAAACCCACGGATATCGCTTCTGTATTCGCCTATAGCCCCATCCAGCGGCGCTATAAAGCTCGCAAATACGTTCACGTAGTGCCGGGGTAAGCTCAGAGCGTGGAGCCATCCGTAGATACGAAAAGAAGAGTAGCTTCAGGGCGATATAGGGGGGTAAAACGCGTAAAACGCGAAGATATAGTAGGTCTGCAAGCGCGCCATATAGTAGGCGGTGAGGGCAGTGAGGGCGGTGAAGGTGACCCACTATAGGGGTGTTGTCGAAACTTTTGCTGCGTCACTGTATCTCTACAATTTTACACCACAACATATATTATATCGCACTTGTAAAGTAAATTAATATGATATTCCAATATCGTATAACTGACAATAAACTCACCATTCATATAGTTATTACTCTCTGTTAAAGAGACATATCAGTTGTATTACTAGACGATTATGGCAGACACATTAAAACAGCGATAAAAGCCCGTAATTTATCAATATTATATAAGCCAAATTATGTAGCTTGGCATTGCCTAGTCCGGAAAATAATATAAAGAATGGGTCGAAATGGGTCGAAATGGGTTTTAGGTTGGGTTTGGGTTTGGGATCTCGACCCACCAGTCGGTTTTGGCGCAGACTACCGTTACCCTTCCGGTAGGACTCGTATTTATAGCTCAGCGGAGCCTTATAGCCGATCAACTACCTAAGAATCGCGCGGATAACGTTAGCGCTAGTCGCCTCCGGAGGCTTTCCGGGTTTCTAGTCCACTTTAGTTCGCTACGGAACTATACGGGCCTAAACTTGATCGCCGGCACTCGAAGAAAGGCGAGATAGTATAGGATATCCGTCGGCATCTAAGCTAGTGCCTAGGGGAGAAGTTATCAGCTACGCACGGCTCTAACCGAATACAATCACACTCACTGTTTTGCTCCTACTGACCGACTTTCTATGTAGCTACTCTATCGACAGCGACGAGTTCATGCGACCACTCCCCGGGACCGCCATGTATAGGGGTAGGAACTGCGGCCGCTTTTGCAACATCAACACCATATCTCGATGCTGTCTATGAAGAGATGCTTCGGTGTTTTGGGTCCACCCCCGCTCTGGTGCGAACCACCACTCAAGACGTTCATCTGATGAACCACTATGTTCCCAAGGGAACCACCGTCTTTCTCCTTGTGAGCGGATGATATAGATCAGGATGTGTGTAGATCGAGGCTAATAATTGATCTAGAGCCGGGGACGAAGCTATACCCATCGAGGAACGAACGATTCGAGTGCTGGAGAAAACAACGCCAGCGATGCACCCAACGACGGTTGGACTGGCAATTGGTCTTCAGACGATCTCTGGCGGTTTGATCCAGAACGCTGGCTCACCCAGGATAGCGACGGGCAGAAACGCTTCAATTCTCGAGCTGGTTCTCGACATATGCTAGGCATTGGTGTTCGGGCTTGTTTTGGTAGGTCTTGCAGCTTAGATTTCCGATCTGTGGTATCTCATCCCTAGGTCATACTAACAGAATTACCTCGCAGGTCAAAAGCAAGCTACGTCGGCCATGCGCATTTTCTTCACACTTGTCGTGTGGAAGCTCGAATTGAGGCCCGTACCTGCAACCCTTGCACAATTTGAAAGAGCCGAGGCTGCCTTTGTATATCGTGCGAAATAAGTATATTTGTCACCTCGGGCCGTTGCATAAGCATTTTCAGGCGCTAAGAAGGATTCATGTCAGCTAAATCAACCGGCAAAAGGAAAGATTTTTGAGAAGGAAGTGGTTTGCGCTCGAAGATTGTAGACTGATGTACAGCTAGGTGGTAGTACCGTAGTGGCCTTAATTATTACTTTCTGTCTGTATGGTGTTCGGTTCATATTCTATTTATCGTTTGTTTGAACTTCCACCACATGTTCGAGCTCATGATTACTGTTACATTCATGGTTTCCATAGTCATGCTTAGTCTTTAGACTTTTCCAGTCGTACAGCACGGCGCCTAGACTCGAGACCGTTCCTAGTATAAGCCCAACACGGAAAACATCTTTGATCGCCAATCCATAGACCGCTTGCAATTCTTGAGAAGAGCCCGTGGATACGCCGTTCAAAACAGATTTGGGGTCCAGGTTTGGGGCCAGTGTTTTCAGTGCCTTGCTGATGTTTTCCAGGAAAACTGCCTGTGCAACTGACGCGAAGAGGGCTCCGCCGAGCGTCTGTGCGAACAGGATCAGGCCGATACCAGTTGCCGCATCATTTTCGGGAAGCGTCGTCTGCACCATATATAGTCCTTGCTCTTCTCCTAAGCCGATTCCGGCTCCGCACAGGATCTGAAACCCGACCCATTTGGCTCGCGAGGTGTGATGAGGCTGAACAGTCATCAGAAGGCCAGTACCTATCGACATGAGAATTGAGCCAGCGTAGACGAAAGGTGTGTAATATCCGGTTATAGCGGTCCCAAAACCTGCGAACATGAATCCACCAACGACACTGAGCATGAATGGGATGAACAGGATTGCAGATTCGACGGCGGAGACACCATGGACTATTTGAAACCATATCGCTGAAATCCAGATTAGTATTTATCTTTCATTTTTCCCACTATTTTCAGTACTCACGTATATAGAAAACATTCACCTAGAACAGCGATAGGATCTTGGTCAGCCAGATGTAACATGAAGTCTGCGTTGGAACAACGTACAAAGAATACGCTCCCAAGACAGAGGCCAAAAAGGATCGCTGCGCCTATACTTCGCGTGCGTAGTAAGCGTAGAGGAATGATGGCGCTATCTTCCATCCAGTATTCGACCCCGATAAAAGAACAAAATAGCACACCAGCGACCGTTAGCAGGGCTATGATGCAGGCATTGTCCCATGCATATGTGATCCCACCCCATGAGAGTGCTAAGAGAAAACAAATCGTTGCCGAAACAAAGATCAAAGTACCAGCCAAGTCAAAGCGCGCGATATGGCTGCGAAATCCAGTCGAGTCAAATGTTCTTTTGCCGCCGCGACTACCGTCATAGAAAAAGGCGATGAAGATCATGACAGCGCCTCCGATTGGGAGATTGATATAGAAACATCAACGCCACGTAGTTGAATCCGAGAAGGCACCTCCCTACTCTAACTGTCAATCACTGTATTCACAGACAAGGAATATGTAAATACCAGTAGAGGTCCAACCACGCTCCCGACTGCAAACATGCTACCAATGATGCTGTTCCATGTCGGTCGCTGGCGTAGCGGAACACACTCAGCGAGGATGAGTGTAGTGCCTGCTTGTATCCCAGCAGAACCCAGACCTGCTAATGCCCGCCCAAGAATGAAAACATGGGAATTCAGTGCAGTAGCACATACAACGCTTCCGATTTCAAATATCAGCAATGCTGACAGGAAGACGATTTTTCTGGAGAAGAGGCTATAGATTTTGCCGTACGAAGGTTGGAATGCGCAGGAAGTCAATGGATAAATTCTATAGGATCCGTTAATGTTTTCCAAAAGTCTCACCTCGGGATTGACGGATGATGGGAAACTTACGCTGCATACCAACCCACATCGTCAATGCTGTGGAAGTCATGGGTAATCCGAGGGACGGCGGTCGAAATTATAGTATTGTCCACTGCTACGCAAAATGTCGCCAAGCACAGTACGATTGAGAGTAAGAGCACACTTGAGAACTTGACATACTTGCTCGTACTCTCCGCTTCTTGAACTTCCTGTGTCGTTCTCACATCGGCCACTGCAACTTCGTTTTCCATAGAAGATTCGGAGACATTCTGGTTGGCAAACTATGATGGACGTGAATGAGAGAGTCTAAGGTTGCGCTGGCGTTTGGTGACTCCCTTGGTCAGCTGACCAGCGATGGCTATGGCAGCTCTCTCTCAGTTGCTCTTTTCCGTTCCTCTACAGTTACTAGACCGCTTTTCTTTGTCTAGTTCGCTTCTTTCTTGATCAAGTAGGCTATTTTGCTCCTAGATCTTGATATATACCGGTCACTTAGCAATCTCAATTTCCTACATCTAAGGTTCACCGCCATCTGCCAAGTCAACCCCTATAAATAGCGGGTAATACATCCACAGCTGACTACGAAATTTATTAAAGTCCTTCGCCGTAGCAAGAAACACAACTACAGAAGCAAGAGCGGTCTGTCTTGTAATGGGTATCTATGGCGTCAGTTACCACATCAACTGAAATATCAAAGGACACATCGAGTAAAAAGACAATACCGTAATTATACCGGATAAGACGCTATACACTAGCGGTGATCACCTTGGTGTGGGCCATCAACGGGGTCCGACGGAGTGTGGCTTGCCCGATATTGATGTGACTCCTGCAACCACCTGTGCATGACTCGCAAGGCTCACTATTTTCGGTTCTAGTTTAGAGGGCGGGGTAATCTGTGTTTGGCTTCTCGTAATACAGACTTGTGATTCGTGGCATAATATCGCTCACACTTAGAAAGAGACCTCTGTGGCGTGGATCAAGGCATGCCGCCAAGATGTCGACGGATAAATGCTTGTAAGTGCTTGTTAGTGCTTGGTGTCGCATTAGAAGTGGGCCTGTCCCCAAAAATAGATGAATACTGGCTCCGAATTTCCGAGTAAGAAGATGAATCAGACTGGTTGGAGGGAGTTCTGTCGACAAATCTACACTTGAAGATAGGAAGATCGTGAAATCTAAAATCGATATTCTTGTCGAACAGATAATTGGGTATCTTCCTCGAAATACATTGCGGTCGCGTACAGTACCACAATGTCGACCACCGTGAAGCTCAAAGAATCCGTTGTGGTCATCACTGGAGCGAGCAGAGGCATCGGTGTATCAATTGCACATTCTTTTGAAAAGGCTGGATCGTCGCTCTTCTCATCGTGAGATCAGCACCAGAGCTGGAAGACCTGGCACAAGAGCTGATCCGCGAGTACAAGATCAGTGTCGACATTTGGACTGCCAACGTTTCAGACATCACCCAGGTCATGAGCGTTGCCCGCGAGATAGAAGCGCGCTATGGTCGCGTTGACGCTATCGACAACAATGCTGGTGTCGTACAATTCGACCTTGTCGAAAATGTGAACATGCAGGATTGGTGGCGAGTAATGGAAGTCAACCTCCTCGGCCCTGTTGCCTTGACCCGCGCCTTATTACCATGTATGCTGGAACAGGGCACAGGAACGATCATCAGTATCTGAAATCGACTCTGTGGAGGAAGTGCCAAATATCTATCCGCTTATGCTTGCTCAAAAACTGCTTTAATGCAGTTCCATCAATGCCGAGAGGTATGGGCGCGAGGAATCAGCACTTTCGTGGTGCAACCTGGAGACGTTGATACCAATATACTTGCTGCGCCTGGAGCAATAAATCCAAATACAGCTTCAGAAGACCCCGAGCTTGCAAGACGGGTACAGACGCTCAAAGATACCTCGACTTGCGATCCTCGCGTGACCGCGGACCTCTGCGTTACCCTAGCTTTACTTCCTGAAGCTAGGATTTTAAGCGGACTCTACATCGATACAGAAAAGAGTTTGGATGAAATCTTTGAGGACGTTTCAGTTTCTGGTAAAGGTCTAATAAAACAACATGAGCTGTACCAACTCAAGATCCGGAAATTGGCCGACATCAAGGGGCAATAGAAGAAGGTGACAAAAGGTGGTATTCCAAGATTCATCAAAGCATGCGAGAAATTTAGATATTCGATTCAGGAGCGAATGTTATATCCCTTGCTACATAGTTACTCTAGCGCATGTGGCGTTTTAAACCACCCCAGCCATCGAGTTTAATCAATTTCCTGGCAATCCCCTTCACTCCGTCCTCTCTCTTTTATTCCGAGAAGACAATAGCCGTTACTTCAATGCTTTCGCGCGGATTCGGCATATCTGGAATCTTGGTAGGACGGAAAGAGACATGAGGACAGCCTTGCGAAGCATAAGATCAGCGTGGCCGTATAGCAGAGTAAGACAGTCACTTACACTTCGCTTTCGACTGCTCCCGAGAGTCATACCCTTCGAACAGCAGAATATCATCTGGCCTTTGATTACTCAAGTAGTGTAACTACTGCCTTACGGAAAGAGATACGATATATATCACGCCATTTTCTATCCTAGTCATCCGAAAGAAAGAATTAGAATCTACTATCGGGATGCCGGAATTTTGAGAGCGATTTCTGAGGTGAATCGAGGATTCGGGCCTAAACCAAGAAAGTAGGGACAAGGAAGTAACCATTGAATTTATAGATTGTCGTTATTATATAGGTAGAACTGGGGATCCTCACTATATTTAATGAATCTGTTGAACCTGGTGGAAAAGTTTGCATTAACATCGGGAACCCGAGCCCCCACAGGCGGACTTCCTAAGCCTTCTGTATCAAAATTGCCTCTGTCTGAAGAAGCTCAGTCTGCACAAGACCACCATTTTGAACAATTCCTTCTTCATTTTTTCTTTGGCCTCGCAAATTACCTGTCCTGGAATCCAGGCTGACACCCGAAACGTTGATGTCGCTCTTGGCATTAGTGCCTGGGCCCTGTAGCTTCAGGATTTCTATCCTTGTCCCTGGTTTCCAAGGAGTATGTACCTGCACTTTTCGCTGAGGCCGGGTACCAGAAGAGGCAAATTCAGAGTCCGTGAAGGACAAAGTCGAGGGGTTATGCAGTCCATGGGTGGAATTCCATACCCCCAAATCGATAAAGACGAGCTTCTCGAGATTTAATTTTTGGTCGCCTGCAAATATAGCATAGCCACTGAAGTCTGAAGCATTTGCGGTTGGCAAAGCGGCTATTTCCCAGGGCCACCCATTGTTGCCCGCTAAGACATGTGCGAGGAACATGTGCGAGTAAAAATTTGCTCTGATCCCAGCGGAAAGGTTCTCACCTTTATATTCGTAGGACAAGGGCGTGAATGCTGAATATTCACTCTGGTGACCCAGATGAAAATACACCTGCTCGATCCCGATACTCGCTGCTGTTAGGACGAAATCTGTTCCCCACAACGCAGCACCAAAAGTGTCGCTGATGCCGCTCTTTCCACTGCATGAAGCGGAATTAGCCTCGCCGAGAATAAGTGGTCTGTTAGCCGCTTGAGCAGCGGCCTCTTGTGGGATATATTGAGAAAGATTGGTCCAAATGACTTGGTGATCTGAAAGCAAATTGAGAGAGAGCCGGCTCTCGCGTGCTGCATCGCACGTCGACTGAGGGTAGAGGTGAACTGCGTAGGTTTGGATAATGCTGGTATCAACCAGTCCAGCACGAGTTACATTGATAATATCGAAATCGTCGACCTCATCCTGCTGATCCGGGACCGATGGAGGGTCTGCAAATACCGCTGCTTGAAAGTGCGGCTTCCGCTTCGCTTGCTTGTAGAACGCGGACGACAGGATTTGATTGGTGAGGTTGTGCCACTGGCTTATATATTGCTTTGTGTCCCAACCCGGTTTACGCCAGCCTTTGGAGACGTAGTGATCGATCTCATTGCCAAGCTCGAAGAGGGAAAGAGATTTGCCAAGAATGTCAATCGCGGCTTCAGCTTCTTTCATCGCAGTTGACCAAGAACCAGTGGTGTTACGTAGGTTCAGCGTGTAAACAAAATCTGTTCCACTTGGGAAATAATCTCTCCAGCCGGCGAACCAGTCTTTGCGAATGCGGAAAACTTCCACTTCGGTGTCATTCGGTAGAGCAGACGACGGCGTTCTCAAATTGGCCTCAAATTGCGTCTGATCTGCGATATTTCCTCCGACTCTGATTGGTGCCGGCTTCCCAATAATCTGGGCAATGTTCTTCAATATGTTTGAGGTCAAGTTACTCTGGATATACGGATCAACAGAAGAGGGTTCTATGGAATAGCCGTAGATATCGGGCCTAAGGATCCTTCTAGAGCTATCGAGTGGGACCTTAATAGTAGAGAAAGAGGAGGCTAGAACCACTTGTAACACGAGAATAAATGCCAAAAAATAGGCCATCCTGACGGGGGACAAAACGTTGGCCAACAAATTGGTCATGCGATGGAAAATATGTAGATCAAGCGCCGATTCCTGTTCATGAGCGAAGATGGGTTAAATAGCCCGACAAAATACCTTTCAGATCGCAAGACAACGGCAATTGAAATCACGGAAAAATGCTCTAGAAAGGGGAGAGCCCACCGGAACCTTCGCCTCAAGCTTCCGGTGGGGCGGGCCCCCGCGGGGTTACAATGACATAATCGATCGACATGCGCTCACGCTCAGCTCGGATAACTCCCGGTGGAGGTAATGCATAACGTAGCAGATGCGGAGACGATCTAGTAATCTTTGAAAACATGGCTTTTCCCGGCCACTTAGCGGTTAGATAGTTTGAAGGCGAAGAATATTCGGGGTCGTGGGTCATCGGAGAGGTTTTCATTGCAGAACTGTATCGTCGTAGGTCCACATTCAGACGCGGCTTTTAATTAGTGCTATTGGTGCTTCTTCTATCCCAGGGTAGGATCAGAGTATGATAGTAGCGTTGCAATCTTACGGGGTGGGGTGATGATCGGGGAGGACCCCAACTGATGAGCCTCGGTAGCTGAAATGCCTCACATCGTTGTCCTGGAGACTAGGCTCAAGTTTCTATTGTGGGCTTTCCAACAAGGCTTAGGCTTTTCCCAGGGTCAATTTTAGAACCCTGGTGAGCATCGAGGAAGGACAATGTAGCGTTATACCGACAGTGGCATTGCTTAGATTTTAGATTCCAACTCTGCTGTAACTAAGCCCCACACGTACATTGGCTCAAAACTACAGCAGGCTATCATGAGCAGAAGACAAAGCCTTGGTTGAGAATCAGAGCCTTGAAAGAAGCTCTGCTAAATACAGCAACAGCAGCAGCAGGAGTCAGCGAAAACCACCATGCAGGTTCAGGTCTCATGGAACAATATTCAGCCAGTCTTGCATCAGTCCCATGGCAAGCCTCCGGAATGATCCATGGAAATTGGCCCGATTAAGATGGCCTGCTGGGAACTCTGGGCCACAATGCCCTGCCCAGATTCTCCATATCGATTAATTATCCGCTTGTTACTCACCGGCACCGGCTTCAACCGACCAATATGAATCGCCTGTGTGGAGAACATATTAGAGGGTTTGGAACGGCCCTGGCTTTACTGTAGCGGAACTAACTCTATTCGAAACATGCCATTGATACATTTCCTTTCCAACCGAAATAATGGCAGTATCGTGTTTAATGGCAAAATGAAAGTTCGGTTTTCTTGCAGACCGTGAAATTATTACGAGACTCAATCTACGAGGTTGCTACTCACATCGCATCCCAGCAATGACATTCAACTATCCAGCCATTGTGACTCTGACTGAGCTAAATTAAGAGGAAATCTTTGCGGGATTAATCAAATATCCAATAGTCTTATTCATAATGAACAAAGTACTCTATTGATCTTAAAATAGTCTCAGAGAGGTCTGACCCGTAAGGATCCTGATTGTTTAGACCCGTCCTTGAATGGCGAGGGTACATACAGGGGACAGCATAATCTGAACAAAACAGAAGAGAAGAATATAAACCAATGGTGATTAAGCTCTAACGTTACACTGAATTTCCTCTTTCAGTCAATCGAGCTATGTTACACGGGCATAGATTCAGAACATATAACGCAATTATCACTGACTTAAACGATTCGATTATCTCTGAGGCAAGATGTTGTGAGTCAACGGAAATGGTAACTTAGTTGATAAAAGCACTAACAGATAATAAACTGCACCAGCATTTCGTGCAATCCCCCACACGACATCAGGCTCGTGAAATTTCAAGATCCAATCTGTTCCACAGCCGTGCTATTCAAGAGACAGCCACAACTCTTGATTGCGCCACGTCGCTAGCTAAGGAAATATGTACTTGCCAGCTTCAATAGCTGCTACCACGTCACTCCGAGGATGGATGTAGGGTGCAATCTGAGAGCGGTCGGCAATAGTGGTCTGCAAGAGCCAAGCCATCATATTACCGAAGAGGATCGTTCCAGCTTTGTTCAGGTGTGTAAAATCCTTGGGCGAGAGATTGAATGTTGCTGCATCCTTTGCGCCGTTGCCGTTCAGATAGCTGGTTGACTTTTCGTTCAGATCAACATATTCGCAGCTTGTAGACTTCGCGGCAGTGATGGTCGCAGCAACAACATTGGCCAGGGAGAGAATCACACGGCCTGAAGAGTCGAAGCTTCGACGGCTGAGAGACGTCACCAGAATCTTGGGATTTTCGTCAGTAAATTCTCACCCAAATGCGAACTCAGGACTGACTGGAGAGCCCCCTGCGGTTCGGACATCCGCTACCATCCTCTCCAAGTTTGCCGTAAACTGTGAAATGGAGATTCCAGATGTTGACTTCTGGTCATTGTGCCCGAACTAGGTACCATAAGCTATACAAGACCCGGTGACAAGACCACACGATCTGATAATTTACCTGGATTGTGACGTAGGGATGGTACGTCGACTTGCTTTTCTTGACAGCGTCGAGAACCTTTGCCCAGTACCCGCCAGCCACAAATGAGGCGGTTGTCGCACCGCTATGGGCGAAATTAGTGCCAATTGATCCATTGACCAAGGTGGCTAGGAACCCATCTCCCCAGCCTGGAAGAATTGTATCAGAAACTGCCAACTGTCTTCACCCAGTGGACAATTATTCCCAGGATGTCAATTTTAAAACACTTGCCTCCATTTATCGCTGAAGTTGAGTCCCCAGCCAGGAAAAATGCAGGTTTAGATACAGTCGATCGCTTCAATGGAGAAGCAAGAGTGTAACATGGGAGAAGACACAGCCCAACTGCCGCGCAGATCGTCGAGAATTTCATGATTTTAGCTCGGATACAATGTTGGAAGAAGTAGAGATTGTAGTTCCCTGAGGAGATAGGTGACGATTTGACTCCCGCCTATATATAGTTTTCTGGCCCAGTAATAGGATAAGCCAGATGCCCGTATGCCATGGTGCCCATCTGTGTGCCTTGCTATCTGCTTTTCCTCTTCCTTTTTTTTCCCATTTTCCCGCGACGGAACAATTCGGAGTATCTACCACCGAAGCCTCTCCTAGGTTAGGAGATATCTTGCTAGATGTCTTGGTACTGAATATATATACCTCGTGGTGGGAGCAAAAGCGTTTTGATAACCGATTTTCGTGTGACAAAACTCCTCTGTAGCTAATCAAGTCAAGAAACCGAAATAGGCAGGTAATATCAGGGCACCTAGGCAAAGTCTCTAACACACGCCGTCAGTCAATTTCCGCCTCTCCTGGTCATTTTTCTATCAATCTGTTTCGAGCCGCATTAGCGCTTGATTATGGTGCTGCCAGCTGCGACTCTAATAGTCAGATGTAGTCCTGCAGCAGGAGACCCGGGGCTCCATTGGTGGACTGCCCCCGACCACCGCCGAAGAAATACGACCCTTTCGCAAATACGGCGTATTCCGTTATATTTACTCTCTACCATTGTTTGTGGTGCGCAGATCTACCCACACCCAGTCAGCAATGCTTAAGGGTCCAGGGTCCTAGTTGTTTAAATATAGTTGTATTCACAGATTGCGGGGATGTAACGCCGCGTAGCCTTAATCGCACACGGAGTTCACTCCGTGTAGGTGATAAAGCAACATCTAGCAAAAGCCCGGCTGATCATCTGTGTATCAGCATAGTGAGTAAATCAAATGAGGGGGCAACAGGCCGCTCATTCGGGGTAATTCATTTACCGAGTCAATAGGAGAGTTAGGCATTGATGTAATATCTTTAATAGCGGCACTGGAATAGATATGGCTTCTCTTTTTGTATAAGCGCGAGCAGTCCCTCTTTTCTACTTTCCATATTTATGTTCTGAGCACAGTCTTTAGCTCAATATCTTACATGTCTCCTCTTCCTTATATACTTTGGCTCTTGCGCAAGTACTAATCCCACGAAGCAAAACAATCCATGACTGCCATGATGGTCTGCAAGCTGTTTTTAGCCTCAAGCATTCCATCCCTCGCTGTTGCTGCAACGTCCTGGATTGTTCCAGGTGCAGTATGGAAAGACAACAAGGGCCAGAAAATCGATGCTCACGGTGGGGGCATTGTCAGGGAAAGGAAATACATTCTACTAGGCTAGCCAAAGTGCTAGAACGGGTAATTTGCGCTTATCTCGATCATTGCTCAAGCAGCAGCTGGGATTTTAGCTAAACGTTATCACCATCAGGCGAAACACCCTACATGTACCCCTCCACCGATCTCCTTAACTGGACTCCGCTTGCTGCGCAAGCCAGAATTCAGGGAATGTGGCGTCCAAAAATCGCCAAGCCCAATGCCAACAAGTAAAAGTACTTCTATACTAAGCTTCCTACTCCTAGGGCTCGATAACACCGACCTAACGGCGGTAGATATAGACCTAAACATATAGTAGATTCTAAGGCTACGGTCTTAAGGCCTTCTAGGCTAGTAGATTACTAGCTAGCGTGACCTAAAATTCCACTATAACGGATAAAGATCCTTACAAAGAGAATACCAGGTCGGGCAGTCTTGGCAGATCGACCCCACGTCGTGGCCGATCCGAGAGGGGTTCATCACGTGATATACATGTCGACATTGGAGAGATAGATCCCTTATAGTCTGGGACCCCCAGGGTCCCTCAAGGAGACTGGCAAGAATTAGTCTTGGCACTCCAGACAATACATTGTGTTCTCCTCCAAGCCATAGTATCTTACCCGGTTGACAGGCCATACACCTGGAAACAGTATACCTT
>CAJVRC010000897.1:247777-287792 GCA_911456345.1 Penicillium egyptiacum
CTAAGCTAACCCGCAACCTATTGCGGGTTATAAAAGTTGACCCGAAACCCGACCCATTTGCGGGTTGAGTTTTTTCGGGTTTGCGGGTTTGCGGGTTTTGGCGTAGTCTATCGGCAACACCTATCAGTTTGCCAATACTCCGGTATAGACCCACTGAGCGCTCTACCTCGCATCGTTCCTCGATACCCTCAAAAGGACCTAGTCTGTAGTAAGGCCTGTTGGCAACAGTACGGTTGAGAGACAGATCGTTGACGTTGGTGGATTGAGGTTTCAGGCAAGTATAACGCGAAACCCCCTAACATTAACTGTGACCAGTTTGTAGTGCGTAACATTAAGGCTCTCGCGCTGACGAAGCTGAAACCCAGAAAGAGGGCGTGAACTATAATATCGTCGCAGTTTGCCGCGACTCCAGAATGCTAGCACTATGTCGATCATATGCTTAAGCCACGCTACTAGGACTAGTGTCTGGCATTGGCTCAGCTGCCTAGTTAGGGTAATAAAGTCGACTCTTGAGTCTAGGATTATATTCGTGGCGTGCAGAATGCTATGAAGGCAAACCTAAATTGGAGGTGCGCACCCTATCCTTTTTGAAGTCCTTTATTGCTCCGTAAGCTTATTTAAATAGCTTTGCTTCAGGTCGGTACTTCGGGACGGCGCAGAATGAGGTTCGCAATAATATGATAGTGAGAGTGCAAAAGCGGAGTGTTGATGGATTTCAAGGCCTTTTTAACTGGCCAATGGGTTATCAAGTAGTACAATGATGTTGATGTTGATGTTGATTTTATGTGCTATCAATCAATCAATCATTTGCCCGGTTTAGCTCGTTTTAGATGCAGCCGCTACGCCTGACAGCCAGGAGAATAACTTCCAAAGCCCTGTCAGCAGCTAAAGTGCCTGGTCACCTGGTGCAAGCCAGAGTACGTAACCATCATTGAACGATGTCGCAACCCAGGGTATACGCAGCTCGTGGATATATGGCTCAACCAATGGAATCGCAAAAGAGGTCTAAATTACTGTATAGCCCGGTTTGGCAATTATGGGGCCTTTATCCTTTATATAAATCGACTTTGCTTATAATGGAAGGAATACAATAATACTGTAGAGGAGTACTATATGACTCGACTGTCACTTAATAAAGTCTTAGAGAGAATTAGGAACACACTTACTCTTAAACTATAAAGCATTATAGTTTTTACAAGCTTAGTGCATCTTGCCTAGTTTTTCGTAAGCTTTATTCATCTTGCCTAGTTTTTACAAGCTTTGTGGATCTTGCCTAGTTTTTGCATAGCTTAGTCAAAATTGCCTGGTTTTTGTATACGCATACTAGTTTTTGCATGTAGTATATTTTTCAATTTGTTTTTACAATAAGAAAAAAGAGTCTGAAAGAAGATCCGGTAGGTAACGTATACCTTCCGAAGAAGGCCTCTTAGTTAATTAACTAACTAGTTTAGTTAGTTAGTTTGAGCAGCATCTATATTAATAATACAGCCGGAGGAAGCAATTGAGACACCTACCCCCGGATCTAGCATATATAGAGAATCGGCTTCCCAGCCACATGCATGGGGCTAGCCAGGAGGTGGAATATATAGGCATCTAGGACATAGAAGGGAGACATGCCCAGATGGACCAATTAGTTAGTTGGATTAGTTTACTGGTCTTTTGGTTGAGATCTATATTTGACTTTAATAGGTGGCCCCGGGGGTTTCGGTGCCTACCGAATACGTTATAGGGAAAATGGAAGTTATAGAGTTAGTCTTAAAGGAGGGTATTGGGGGTGCGATATTACATCCTATTTGTCCTAGGGCTTCCTATATAGTTAGCTCGCTCTCGTCTTTTCCTCTCCTCTCCTTTCCCCGAGTCAGTCAGTCAGATAGCATCCAATGCAGTTGTATTGGTCTCTTCTTCCATAGCACGTGCCATGAGATTCTCACAACTAGTCACTGCCTTACCCTTGTGGTTCGGAAGCGTGAATGCAAACCAGAGCTGGGCAGGCTGGGCAGGACTGGGAGACCAGACAAAGTGGTCCACCCCCTGCTGTAGCCCGAACGTCGTGGATGTGGATATCGCAATCATTGGTGGTGGTTCCGGTGGCATCCACGCCGCAATTCATTTGAAGGACGCCGACGCCAGCGTCAGTGTCATCGAGAAGAAGGACCAGATCGGCGGCACACAGAAACATATACCAACCCTACCACCGGCGTCGTCACTAACGTTAGTGTTATCGTTTTTGAGAACACAGACCTGGTCAAGCGGTACTTCGCCCGCCTTGGAGTCCCTATAATCACTTCCAACCCCGTGACAAGCCCAAGCTCAGCAAAGATATATGACTTCGCCTTAGGCATTCCTATCCCGGCCCCGGATGACCAGCAGCAGGCTATTCGAGCTGCCGCGCAAGCCTACACCAAGAATGTGCTAAGCAAGTACGGATGGGTTGACCAGGGCTTTTTAGTCCCGGACCCGGTTCCCGAGGAGTTATACCTACCCTTCAGCCAGTTTGCAGAGAATTACAACTTTTCTGCTCTCCTTCCTACTATCGCGCAAGTCGACTGGTATATAGGCAACCTCACGACACTCCCGGCCTTATACGGCATTAAGAGCCTCGGACCCGGCTTGCTCGGTAGTGTCTTCGGCGAGTTTATACTATCTAGCACAGGCAACAGCAGAAGCCTATACGACGCGGCCCTAAAGGAACTAGGCTCTAGTGTCCTCTTGAACACCACGATCCTTAATATCGATCGTCACTCTAACTCGACTGGTGTGACTCTCTTGGTTTCCCAGCCCGGAAGCGCCCCTAAGACAATCCGTGCCCGCAAGTTGTTAGTCGCCATCCCGCCGACCCTAAAGAACATCTGGTCCTTCGACCTCTCTAAGCAAGAGGAGGCTATCTTCTCCAAGTTCTCCTCCCTCGGCTACTTTGCCGGCGTGGCTAATGTCCCGGGTTTCAATAGCACGTTGACTAATATGGGCGCCCTAACTCCTTTCAACCAGCCTATCATTCCGGGTAACCATGGCTTTATCACCACAGGATCGCCTAACGAATTCCAGATCGGAGGGGGCTTCGACAGCGGAGACGTCACGGATGAAGAAGGAAAGGACCTCGTCCGTAAGAACCTGGCCACCCTAGCGGCGGTGGGTGCCGTCCCGGCGGATGCGGCACATTCTGTCACGTTCCCGTACACATCCAACCACATGCCGTACAATGTACGTGTCACGGCTGAGGATATCAAGGCTGGCTTCTACGCCAAGCTTCTAGCGCCACAGGGCTCCCGCAATACGTACTGGACTGGCGCGGCGTTTTCTGGCCACAACAGCGCTCTGGTCTGGAACTGGAATGAGGGAACGATTGTGCCTGGCCTGAAGAAGGACCTTGGCCTGAAATAAGCCGTCGAGGGCATTTACCCTATCAGCTATTGTTGAGGCTACGGCAACTGAACTCCTGGAGAAACCAAGGAAGAAGAATCTGCTGCATCCAATCTAAGGAGAGCCCAGTTATAGAGGCCTAGAAAGGGAAACAAGCGAACAAGTAAAGGCTCAGTCTGAAAAACAAGGCATCTATGGAGGATGGGATATTTCACTCCTCTATGTAACCTAGCCTGGGAGATGGTAAGGGTTTTCCTTAATAATTTCTTTCGACTGACCTACATTATCTGCGAAATTGAATAATTACTATATACTATGCATCTCAGGTCGAAGAGGCTTGAAGCCGACCTGCTGCGGCCGATATTAAGGTTCAGCCTATCCTATCCTCTACAAAAGGTCACTTAGCCTGCTCCTAGACCCAATTTCCGGTGTACTCCGGAAATTAGAATGCCAATCTGACGAACATTTTGGGTGCGAGCGTTTCAAGGCCTATCCAACAACTTAAGCACATATTTCCAGATCCACAGGTTGCCCTTCGACCAAACGGTAGTATGTCTTGGAATTAGTCGACAAAAACCGATCGATTCGTGCCCGGCTGGGGGAACTGTCCTGAGAGAGACTTGTGATGTACCTTCCCACTCAGCCCGGTGCATCTCCTATTGTTAATGTTAACTGGCTTGCTGTCAAACCTCTATTTCCCGAGCTCCAAGATTTGACGCTTCACGCTCTTCTCCTTCCACAGCATTAGTATCTATTCCGTCACCATACTCACATCTCCGAAATACAACTTGCGCTGCTCTTCTATGAATTCCTGTCATCTGAGTCGCCAGGCTCTTATTCTATTCTTGGTTATTCCCTTTTCTTTTTCTGTCGTGGTTATTGCTGTAAGTTGAGCTTCGAGGTCGTGTCTCACTCAATATTGTCCGAAGTGGGGACGAGGAAGGAGACACTTTGACCATACCATACGACTATTTGAGCCTTGGTTCCAGGATAAATGCCAGATCCTGATCATCGGCCCAGACACCATTCAATTAAGCGACCGAATCTTTAAGGCAGACAAATACTACGAAGGGAAGCGCCCAAGTCAAGCTTAGCTAGAGATGTGGATTTTTGCGATCCCCGCCAACTTTGAGAAGAGTGTTGAGGACGTCCAACGCCTCGGGCACTATTCTCATGCCTCCGCATTATTTTCTATACGGGAGCGCGCAGAAGCACGGATTACTGGATAAGAGCTTCTCGAAAATAATGTTATCAGACAGATCAGTTATATAGAGTCCCAACCAAGCAAAGTATCTAGAGAGTACCTAGATATCAAAGTTTTCGATCTTTTTAGCACGACACAGATCGTGATCTAGATACAACATATCTAATCAGGCTTAAATTTGCGGGAATAGAATTTAGCATCGAGTGGAACATCAAGGATTCAATATCGAAAAATAACTGTTAGAAGGCAAGACACGGAATTCCCTATATTAAGGCTGCTAGCCCTCGCGATATCAAGGTAGCCGTAAAAGACCGTTAGCGTCATCGAAAACCCTAAAGCCTAGTATTTCACTCCTAGTACCCTGATTGGGATCTATAGTCAATGGTTTCTATCCCTATCAGCTCGTCCTAAACTCTTACGCTTCGTTATAACAGATATATTATTTATTAGTTAGTTCACGATAATGAATAAGTACTATAAATAAAATAATAATCTTCCGTTAATTAGCGTAAAACTGGGTACATATTTCCGTTCTAGTTTTGTCACTCCATGTGTACTATTATTCGGCCATAACTAATGAGTCATGTCTAGATATACGGCCAGGTAAACTGTCTTGTCCAGCCTTTGGAGCCGTCTACGTTGGTTAGAGGTTATCAGGCCCACGGCTCTGGAGAACACCTTCACCCAGTGGCTGCACCTACTCCACACTGGCATGTTCCATGATCCTAATGACGGTACGTGGTCAATTACGAGCTGAACTTCCGAATAATGTCTAACCCGGTTTTAGGTACATGGTACATTTTAACCAGTGCAGACCATAACGATGTTCACGTCAACCGAATCAACTCGGATGGTTCAGTCGGGAATTGCGTGAACGACCTCTGTAACATAGATTTAAAATAACCTTGGGACCTTCATCGTGGGACGAGCCTTGGGCTCTAGCGTCAAAGTCTATCTGATCTGACAAGTGAGAATTGCCGCCTAGTATCTGTTGACTGCAGAGTGGTTTTCTTGAAAATATGGCGTTGTGTCCTGCAACGGATAGTTGATTGGTTGGGAAATTCCCCAGGCTGGGGTTTCACCTAGCCGAACATCATTGAGTATAACAAAATCTATGAATCTCATATATCTATCTGTCGTATACTCTAGGATTCATAAATGTGGGAATGGACATGGATCGTTGAAAATGGACGAGCCTATGAAGCTATAAGATATGGGCTAGAGCAACTCACGAGCACGCATTCTAGACCGAACGTATTGTGGGCAAGTGGGATTCGGAAAGGGCGGGGTCTTATTCAAACCATTTGAGGCCACGCGTTTCATCCTTCAATCCAGACCGAACGCTAGATAGAGAATCCTCAAATCTCCCCTAAAGGACACCGTCCGTAGCCTCAAGATAACGGGGTGGGTTTTGGTAGGGTCCCCAAAGTACAAGGTTGAATTGTTTTCAGCAGCTCCGCAGCCTCAATCATCCTGTCATCTCGTTGCACGCTCATAGCCCTTTGATACCTCCCCTGTATGACGCTAGGTGCCTCTCGCACATAGCGCCGTAGTGCCGCGACTGCAGTTCTATAGCCTTGATCGGATGGACTTTCGAACCTGGACATTCTTTGATGGTCTGCAGCAATGCCGCATCTTTCGGTGTTGTCGATTATCGGTGCTGCACTCGCTTCAGTGACGATATAATCTCTTTTGTATTTGAGATCAGTCTTCTCTTGTTCCCAGAAGAAAAAGATGCGGAAATTGGACATGAGCGGCGCAAATTGGTCGGTGATATTCTGCAGGACTTCAGATTCCTTTTCGAGTGCGTTGACTAGCGCTGATTCGAGGTCTATCAGGGCTTTAGGGGTCGCCAGGGATGCAATCTTTTGAAGACTACCGAAGATATTTGCCTTACTAGATCCTTGATGCGGGGTGCCGAAGAAGAGGATAGCAAATGTGCAGACGTAAATCGAATAGATATGAGTGAGTCTAGGGCGACTTTCTGCATATGCCAGGGCCTATTGATGGTTAGCTCATAGAACGATCTTGGTCCTTCCCAATACCTTTGCATCTATTCCTGAGTTACTTACTCTCTTCACTATTATGCCGCCTAGAGAATGGCATACAAAAATGATGGGCCTTTGCGCTGCATCGTCGAGCTATAACCATTAATAGGGTTTCATTTGGATAGACTTAGACAGTTTCTTACATCCCTATCTGCCTCTAGTTGAGAAACCAATGTCTGCGCATGTTGTAAAATCCTGTCTGAGCTGGGTGTCTTTCCGTTGTGGGACGAGACGCTCGCGTTATAGCCCCATACTAAAACTCGGGCACGAGGAATATACCTCGGAAGGAAAGATACGTTGCTGAGCCAACAGATCCCTTGCGGCTTAGATGTCCATGACCCTGTCGCATGACCATTGAGTCCATGGACCGCAACGATGCTAGTTTATTGTCAACAAAATTCAACATTTCAAGGCCAAACACTCACTCCACCTCAACTGGCTCGTCAAGTGGTCGATATTGCTCCTGGATCCCGTAAATTTGTTTACGAACTTCTACACTTTCAGTCATTTCCTTGAACTTCTCAGGTTGGGTGTAAGGTGGAGAAATGGTGTCGTTCACGGTTGGTTAAACTGGGACTGAAGTGCAATTCTGCTATTACTACGACCCCTCATAAGCGGCCTTGCCAACGCCTTTTATTGGACACCTTACCGATGTGTTTTAGTCTGTGCCCAGTGATCAGTCCTGCATTAGTGTACACGCTAGTGGAATATAAAATGATTGGGGAAACATCTCACTATGGACGGAGTGCATGTCCTGATACATGATTCTTGAAGTGTCTCCCCTCTTTGCAAGGATCTGCCTCTTTGCTAGATAAATGTCTCTTCCTTCTATAGTCGCTCATCGACGATCTTGTTTCCATGAACTCCATTTCCAATGATAATATTTTAAGCACTTCCACTTTGCATCCTTCGGCACTCGAAAGAACCAAGGTTAGTCGCTGTCTTTCAGTTCCGACAGGCTGATTTAGCTCTCCTGTCGGCAACGTAATCCACGAAAATGTCTGCAATGTCCTCACAATCGTATAAGAGATCTCCATTAGAGTAAATTCCTCCCCCAAACTTTGACGAGCGGCTGAAAGGAAAGTAGGCCCAGCCAATATTGCCAAGTTCGCCGGTTTCCCATCGCTCAGGACAGAATTCATATGCATCAGGGCCGTGTATGTTCTTCTTTCGTAAATTCACGTACTGTGAATAGAGAACTAGTTCACCCTTTCTCACTAAGATGGGCTTATCACCTTCTGGGCCACCCCCTGTTGGTAGAAGAGTAGTTTCCACCGCTTCGCAATTGTTCAGTGGAACAGGGGGATAAAGCCGAAGACCTAACGAGAAGCGGTTAGAGGCTGGCCCTTCAGTCAAAATCAAACAGACCTCTCATTGGAACTCACTTTCTTTGATCACATAATCAAGGTGTCGAATTCTTTTTATTTGCTCCCGACTTGGTATAAACTCGCTCCCCATAACGGAAGAGATTTCTTTTCGCAGACGTTCCGTTACACCCGTATGGCGGACAAGTAGTCGGCTAACCATCGACAAAGTATAGCGCTGAGCGGCAACCTTGGAAGATATCTCTGACGGTGTGATACATACAATGTCCAATATAGGCAGCATGCCGTTGTATCTCGCCCAGCGAGCAAAACATTTAGAAGTTGATCACGTATATTATTCATCCTTTTAGGCTCATTCAATTCCCTGTGTTTGGGCCCAGACCGCTTCCCTTGATTATTTTCCGCGGTCTCCAAATACGGCTCCTTGCAATCTGTTTGATGAAGCCATATCGTTCTCTTCATTGCCAGTTAGCGCCCATTTTCTGGGCGAGATGTACACTGTAAGCACTAATGCGGCGATATCACACACTACTAAGCCAAAAGTGGAGAAAAGCGGTAAACCTGCCCATCGTGTCCCGTGATAGGCTCACCTCCATATCGGGAAGTCCTCATGTGAAAACTAATTATAATTCCCCAGGGTCATTCAACTCATATTTTGTAGTTAGAGGGCCCATTTTCTCATCGTCAGCATGTCAATATATGTCTCTCTGTGAGAAGCGATTAAAATTTTAAATTTGCGCGATGCCACTGGGGCTTCATGTGCTTCATTCCCACAACCTCAGTCCGTCCGCGGCAGATTTGGATCAGAATACTGGTGTCGAGTAAGAATCCCCAGTCGTCCATTGATGTGGGTGTATTGCATCGCTGACGGAGTCCTTGATAGTATCGTCGCCGTTCATGGCCTAGGGAAAAACTCGATAGAGACATGGACACATCATGAAACGGGTACTTTATGGCTTAGAGATCTCCTGCCACAGAGTATCCATAACGCCCGAGTTCTCACATTTGATTATGACGCCAATCCTTCCCTTTACACTGGAAAAGATTTTATGGACAGGGTTCAGAGTCAAGCAACTACCCTAGTGGCAGACTTAGAGGGGGAGAGGAGCTTAGAAAACGCTTCTAGGCGACCGGTAATCTTTGTCTGTCATGGGCTCGGAGGCATCATTGTGAAGAGCGCGCTTGTTCATTCAGCAAGTCGAACATCCCATTTCACATCACATCTCAATGCTATATATATCTCGACGTTCGCCATTTTGTTCTTCAGCACTCCGCACGATCACATCGACGTTGGGAAATGGCTTCCTTCGAGCGCATCGACCATGACAATTCGCCAACCAAAAGAGAAAATCAGTGTGCCTGGAACGCCCATTACTGTGCATACCTTGGAAGTGATCACAAATCAATTCGCTCCACTCATGAAGAAGATTCATATGTACCTTTTTTGGGAGGGGGTGAGGACACAACTTGCAAGAGGCGCTGAGTTTATGGTAGACCCGTCCTCCGCTGCTCCATACATATATGATACGGAAAGATGTGGAATTTCGAGCTCCAACCATTCAGATATGACGAAATTTCACCAATCCGACTCTGCTTACCGGACAGTTATATCGGCCCTCATGAAGTACTGCTACTCAGCGCCAGCAATTGTCACATACCGATGGAGAGAAGCAATGGAATTGATAATGCGGATGCGAAGAAACGAAGCTTGTGAATTGACAGGCTTATTTCTTGAAATTCCAGACAAAGTCCCGATTACAACGGAAAGCAAGACAGATACCATCGATGTCGCTTTGCAGAATGAGCATTTCCACCTCCCATGCACAGTTTCCATGGACTTTATAGGCCAGGAAGATATTATGGAAAGACTCCAAAATGCGTTTGAACCAGAAGACCTGACGTCGTTTAACAAACAGCAAAAGCGATTTGTCGTTTACGGCATTGGTGGCTCTGGGAAGACACAAATATCTGCAAAATATGCCCAAAATAACCGACAACAGTAGGTATTCAAGCATCTACATGTCGATTTTTACTTACTGACATATGTCATGTTCAGATATTGGGCAATTTTCACCATTGATGCGTCTTCTACCCAAACTGCGAAAGAATCATTCTGCAGAATTGGACGGATGGGGGGTCTCGAAGCCACTGAAGATTCTGGCAAACACTTCCTCTCCCAAGCTCGAAAGAATTGGCTGCTCATAATCGATAACGCTGACAAGCCTGATATAAAGTTCGAAAATCTCATTGTGCCTGGGGAGAGAGGTCATATCCTCGTAACTACAAGAAATCCCAGTCTTCGAAGGCAAGGCAACGTCGGGAGTGTGGAGGTGAAAGGTCTTAAGCAAAGAGAAGCTCTCCACCTTCTCATGAAAGTGGCAGATATTCTCCCCCCGTGGGATTTATCCTCAGAAACAGCAGCAAATGAGATCATCAAGACCTTGGGTTATCTTGCCCTCGCAGTCATTCAGGCGGGCAACCTAATTTACAACAAAATGTGCAACTTAAAAGAGTACCTGCGATTCTATAGACGGTTTTTGGAAAATCGCCAGAGAAGAAAATCTATTTCAAACTCTGAAGATCCTGCTGGGGGGAAGACTGAGAATGATGATATCTATTCAGCATTTGACTTTTCGTTTCAAAACATCGTGTCCAATAATACGACCGCCAGTCAAGATGCAGTGGAGATTCTCAACATTGTTAGCTTCTACCATTTTGATAATATACGAGTGGACATCTTCGAAAGAGGCATGAGCCTTGAGCGAAGCCAGTTGCGGCGATTTCGAACCAGATCTCTCCGGGCAGAATTTGTACAAGCTATTGTCAGTCGCTTCAGACCACCCCGGGCCCTTCCCCGAATACTCAAGCAAAGTGCGGATGATATGCATCCATTGTGCATCAGGGAGGCTCTTCGAGAGTTGTACGCATCTTCATTGATAACATACGGACATGACGAACAGAGTTTCTCATTACATCCTTTGGTTCATGCTTGGGCAAGAGACCGCATACCTCCTAAAGAGAGGAGCCTTTGGGCAATAATTTCCTTTCATACGCTCATGGCCTCCGTACCACTCCCTCCAATGGATACGGAGGAGTCTCAGACTAGTTTCCGGAGAAGTCTGATTCCCCACCTTAATGAATGCCTTGAGGCCTGTCCGGCCGAGTTCAGAGAATTCTCTGGGCTAGACATTGGAAAATATCGCCGATTCACCTTGCTCTTCCAGCCAAGTCTAGTTTTCACAATTCGAGAGATGATTCAAAATGCTGCGAAGTGCGGGATTTTGCATGCTGAGACAGGTGATTTTTCGAAATCCGCATATTACCTTTTTCTGGCAAAGGAGTCGCTGGTCAAGTTTTTGGGGCCAAATGACGCAAAAACGACAGCCACGATGCTGGGTCTGGCCAGTATACTTTGGGGTCTAGGGCATCTAAAAGAAGCCATAGCCTTGCAAGAGAAGGTTGTTGAGTCGCGGCAACGGGTCTTAGGACCAGATCATCGTGAGACCTTATTGGCTATGGACTCCCTTGGTCAGTCTTTCTGGCTCAATGGACAATATTGTGAGGCCCTTGAGCTTCAGCAACAAACCGCAGAGAAAATGCAGAGACATCTTGGTGAAGGGGACGATGACACGCTCAAAGCACTTGACCACTTGGGTGTCACATTAAACGCTTGGCACCGGGTTAGAGAAAGCAGAGACATACATCAAAAGGTTCTGAAAATTCGAATACAAAATCTGGAGGAGAGTGACTTGAGGGTCCTCGAAACCAAGAATAATCTGGCAATGGCCCTATTTGATCTGAGAGAGCTTGATGACGCGATATCTTTGATGGAAGAAGTCTATAACGGGCGCAAGGCTCAAATGGGCAAGGAACACCCTTACACGCTCTGGGCGCTATGCTACCTGGCGAAGATATATACGGAAGCGGGAGAGCTACAAAAGGCTGAAGGTATTCTTATCGAGGGAATTGCTGCTGGTAAACGAAGCCTTGGCGAAAATCACCTTGGGGTCTTGGTGGGCTATGGCGAACTTGCTCGAACTTATTCTCGTCAGGATCGCCTTGACGAAGCTGTGACACTTCTCACGACGACCATCGATAAGATCAAGGTTTCTCGAGGTAGCGAGCATCCTGATTACGCTACCGGAATGTGGAGTTTAGGTCTATTATGGGAGAAAAAGCAGGAGCAAAGCAAGGCCATGAATGCTTATCAAGTCGCGTTGGAAGTTACAGAGAAGAGGTTAACAGCAGAGCATCCGCTCTACAAGATTATCTCAGATCGCATCATCCTCCTAACAGAGAGCTCTCACGGCAACGACTGCCAGGAGGCTATAGAAAATGACTCGGTCACAAATGGCGTTGGGCACATGCAAATCAAACCTTTGCATACTATACAGACCTGGTAGAAAGACGGTGCTCAGCTCGTCCCTTCGACGTTTTACCAAAGAAAATACAACTAGTACTTATTTCTCTCTCATGACACGGATCCTAATACGTATCCATAAATATAAAATAACATAAAGTAGCATTTCGTACAAAAATTCAGCGAACTAAAATGGGAACAGGGTCCCATCAAAAGTCCGGAGACAGGGACCAATTTAGAGATCCCAGACAACAGATGGAATTTCTCCCTCCAGCTTCTGTTCTGCGAGAAGGGTTCCAGGAGCCCCGGAACGCTTGTCCCACTGAGCCACGGCAACACTTTGGCTGCTTTCCAATGCCACGGCAACCATAGTCTGGGTAGGTGCGATGCTGAAGTGGCGAGGGGAGGAGCCATAGGCTGGGTACAACCCGATGAAGGAAACCTTCTCAGCTTCCTTTCCACTAGGGTCAGCGCAGAGGAACACGGCGAAGGAGTCTTCCTTCGGGCCAAATGTGTTGTCGAGACGGTTGGAGACGACGATATGGTTGTTTTCAGGCTTTGGGGCAAGGTCATGTTAGCTGAAGAATCACCTTGGACAATATCTTAGGGGCAACACCCGAGACTTACGGAGATTGCAATTTCTGCGGCCTTAGAACCAGCGGGAGAAGGTTCCTTGCCATACGTGCTTCCCTCGTAGACTTTGCGGAAGGAGATCCCGTTGCCTGAATATTTGACCCGGAAACCACTCAACTCGTTGCTAAGCTCCTGCACGAGGTAAAAGTAGACATCTGAAGATGTGCTGTTCGATCCGCGGGGGGTCCAAAACGCGCCGTGTCTGGGTCCAGATCCTGGGCTTGCAACCAGAGGCTCGATCGGCTCAAGAAGACCTGTCGATTGGTTGACACGGAAGACGCGGACGACATCAGCTCCAAGGTCGGGTACAAGGACGAACCGTCCGGTAGGGTCGACAACTACTCCATGGGGATGGGGGGCATCTTGGCGAGCGGCGTTCGGACCAGGAGCGGCCATCTGGTAGGTGAAGGTTTGTTCATGCTTGAAAAGTCCCTGGACAGGGTCCACGGAATACGTCGTGACAGAGGATCCTGAGCTATAATACCAGAGCAAAGTCAGCTCGTACCATATTACGTGCGACTATCTCTAGGGATTCGATCGAAACTTACTAGTGTGCCACAGCTAGGAACTTGCGTCCCAAGACCCCAGGTGCAGAGTAGGTGGCAGACATGACAGGGCCGGAAATGGTTTTCAGTTGCGCAAGCTTGGTGAGTGCCCCATCTGAATGAGTTTTGAAGGTGGTAATAGTGCCATTGGGAGCATCGATACCTTCGTCGAGGCAGTACAAGACATCATTGGGACTATCAAGCATCAACCAAGACGGGCTGCTACCGCACTCAGTTGTCTCGGAGAGGGTAGACAGCTCGGCGGAACTGGAAAAGTCCAATGAGGTGACAAGACCAGCGTACGATGCCGCATAAAGCCTTGTAGCAAGGGCAGCCTGCCCGAAAAGGGAGGCTGCAAAGAATATAGAAAATGTCTTCATTGGAGTTGTTCCTTCTGCTCTGGTAATCGGATGGCAAGCTTTGAAAATGAAGAGACGACTGAGGTAGTTAACACTTTTTCTATCTCTGACAGTTTGTTAGGGCAAGATGGAAATGAATGAATTCCCCACCGGTCCACTCATCTTAGATGTATAATTTCCCCTTGTATTCCTATTGATTGAGGCAGTGTAAACTTGATAGGGGATGGATGTCTCTTATCGGGCACATGGCGCACAAGGTTCCCCGTTCATTTGCCACTCTTGGCGCCAATGCTATTTTGAGTTTTTGACGACATTCGTCCTTTCTCGGCTTGCCGAAAATGGACCCGATCGAATACGATGCCGATTGGTAACAAATAGAGGCCCAGATCGAGGCCCAGATCGAGGCCTAGGAGAATAACTTCAAATTACGAAGCATTCTTGGGCGAGACTTTCATCTTCGGTCTATTTTCGGAATTTCCTTATCAATCATGCATGCTTCATGAATTATACGAATTACATGGCTTACAAGGTTAGCCAAAGTTGCCTTTGCTGTTTCGATTCACAAGGTTCTCAGAAGGAAATTCGAGTTCCCTGGCTGTTTTCAAAAGTCTACAGTCTACACTTCATATGCTGAAATCGACGTTCATACAGTCCATACACTATCACGCCCAGTTCCAATTCAGACCTCGATTTACTTACAACGCTACTAATGGACTTCAACCCCTGAAACTCTGTACCTAGACATAGTATGAATATGTACAACATAGACATACGGAGTAACTAGTGATCTAGTGCTGACATTAAATGTCAGGAAGATCCACTTCCTCGTATCCCAATTTAACTATCTGCATAGAAGGAGAGTAGAAGGATTTGATTTCACGCTATTTCACACTGGGCTGATGAATTTCCCGCCACTCAGAGAAGGTAATCTCGCCTTTCAGCACAGGTACCGACCCACGAGGTTGGCTATTCCTCCCAGATAGGACACCGGTGCATGAAAGTTAAGATGAATATAGTTTGACCGGTCCCAGGCACCACCCTGCCAAGATGTGCAGAAGTCTATCCTGCAGATCAGCCGGTAGATTTCATTTCTTGGACCTGAAGATTGATAGCTCACCCCTATTGCACCGTCCCACGTGTTGTATGCGGACTCGTGGAGCCCTCCGTGGGTTTCATTCAATCATTCGAAGTTCGGTATTAGTATAGTTTCAAAACAGAAGACGCAATTCTTTCGAACATATATATTTGATGCTTCCGATCGTCGTTTTATGAACACCAACTCATTCCTTTCCTTTCAATTCTGACATTGACCTCCGGGCCATTGTTCCTCATCATGAAGTCTACTATCATCACTTCCATTCTCTTGTCTGTGGCTGCCGTCCAGGCCTACACCCCGGCCGAGCAGCTCGATGTCCAGTCTCACCTACTTTCCGACCCCAACAAGGTCCAGGGAAGGACTTACGACTATGTCATTGCCGGTGGTGGTTTGACTGGTCTGACCGTGGCTGCCAAGCTGTCTGAAAACCCGAAGATCAGAGTCCTCGTGATTGAGAAGGGATTCTACGAATCCAACGATGGACCAATCATCCAGGATCCTAACGCCTATGGTGAGATCTTTGGAACTTCTGTGGACCAGAACTATCTCACGGTTCCCCTCATCAACAACCGAACTGGAGAAATCAAGTCTGGTCTCGGTCTTGGTGGCTCGACCTTGATCAACGGTGATTCCTGGACCCGTCCTGACAAGGTCCAGATTGACTCATGGGAGAAGGTCTTCGGCATGGAGGGCTGGAACTGGGACAACGTGTTCGAGTACATGAAGAAGGCTGAGCGCTCGCGCCCCCCTACTGCCGCCCAGATTGAGGCTGGTCACTTCTACGACCCTGCCTGCCATGGAACTAACGGTACCGTCCATGCTGGCCCTCGCGACAACGGCAAGCCTTGGTCCCCCCTGATGCGTGCCCTCATGAACACCGTCTCCGCTGTCGGTGTCCCCGTCCAGAAGGACTTCCACTGCGGCCACCCCCGTGGTGTCTCGATGATCCCCAACAACCTCCACGAGAACCAGATCCGTGCTGATGCCGCTCGCGAATGGCTTCTTCCCAACTACGAGCGCCCTAACCTGCAGATCCTGACTGGCCAGAAGGTCGGAAAGGTCCTGTTCAACCAGACCGAATCTGGCCCTAAGGCTGTTGGCGTGAACTTCGGTACCAACAAGGCTGTTAACTTCAATGTCTACGCCAAGCAGGAAGTTCTGTTGGCCGCTGGATCTTCTATCTCTCCTTTGATCCTCGAGTACTCCGGTATTGGTACCAAGGACGTCCTTGACAAGGCCGGCGTCGAGCAGATCCTCGAACTCCCTGTTGGTCTCAACATGCAAGACCAGACCACGACCACTGTTCGCTCCCGCGCCAACAACGCTCCTGGACAAGGCCAGGCCGCTTACTTCGCCAACTTCACCGAGGTTCTCGGCGACCACGCTGCCCAAGGTATTGAGATGCTGAACACCAAGCTTGACCAGTGGGCCGAGGAGACCGTTGCCCGTGGTGGTTTCCACAACGTAACTGCCCTCAAAATCCAGTACGAGAACTACCGCAACTGGCTCCTCGATGAGGATGTTGCCTTCGCCGAGCTCTTCTTCGACACTGAGGGCAAGATCAACTTCGATATCTGGAACCTTATCCCCTTCACTCGCGGTTCCGTCCACATTCTCAGCAGTGACCCTTACCTCTGGCAATACGCTAACGACCCCAAGTTCTTCATGAACGAGCTTGATCTTCTCGGTCAGGCCGCTGCCACCAAGCTGGGTCGTGACCTCTCCAACGCCGGTGAGATGAAGAAGTACTACGCTGGCGAGACCATTCCCGGCGACCTCCTGGCCCAGGATGCCACTGTTGAGCAGTGGGAGGACTACGTGCTGATGAACTTCCGTCCTAACTGGCACGCTGTGAGCACCTGCTCCATGATGGCCCGTGAGCTTGGTGGTGTCGTTGACGCTACTGCCAAGGTCTACGGTACCCAGGGTCTCCGTGTCATTGATGGCTCCATCCCTCCTACTCAGGTCTCCTCTCACGTCATGACCGTTTTTTACGGTATGGCCTTGCGGATCGCCGAGTCCGTCCTTGCGGACTACGCCAAGAAGGCTTAGTTGGACTATTTTGCGTGGGCGATCATTTTGGCAGGAGAGAGATTTGGTCGCCCCAATAGTTGGGAATCCGTTCCCCCTTTTGGATTTGCGAGAGGACTCCGCACTCAATAATGTCCTGACTTTGATTGGAAGTCATCTATCCCTTGCCCCCGTTCATTGTTGTTGTCTTTTGTTATTTAGTTTCACGTGTATACTTGTTTGTACCAGACTTATAGGTTTAAGATTTTGGATAGAAAATATTAAAAAAAAAAGACTTTTCAGGGGCAAGAAACGAAATTTCTCAATAGCATGAAGCGAAAAGTCCCCCGTGAATAAATAGTGTTTTTTAAAATTTAGAAGGCCGTAGATCCGACAAGTTAGAGTTAGCCCATACCCACTTATTTGGGGTCTAACGGTTGGGCTTCCCTTGGTTCGGTGTGAATGATCTGGATTACTGTGCATGAAATGAAGACAAATAATATAAGAGGTGGAGATTATGATCTATTATGCACGGAAATGAGTCTTGTCATCCCGGTGGACTGGGTAGAAAATACATGAACTAGTTAGTGCCTCAGTGCTTACAGAAGTATATTGGTGGCTATATTGGTGGCCGATCAGCAGCTCATCTCCTCTACTGCAGCACGTGGGAACCCTTGAAACACAAATTAGATCGAGGACCCACTCCTATTATTGGCAGAAGGTCCCCAACGAGCAGCAAACATATGAATATTGAACTCTAGGGAGCCACTACGCCATACGAGGTCAACCGTTTAGAAACATCGGTTAATGGAAAAGCACAATAATACTTGCAAGGCGATTCAAATCGTTCAGAATTGCAAACGACTGAAATTAACAAAAAGCCAGTAAGACTAGGATTGAATGCATGATGACAAACATATCTCAGACAGTTCCGAAGGTGTATGTGGCCAGGTTCACGGCAGGGGCGGTCTCAGGAGAGAAGATCACATTGGATTCCTGGCCCCATTGTGGGTTGTTGACAGAGTCAATCCAGCCCTCGGGCTCAATCGCCAGACAACCATATTTCTCGACAAATCCAGCAGCTCCCTCAATTTCCGAGTTCCGCTTAACCTGAGAACGCTTCACAGGAATGGTTCCATCCATGTTCAGACAGGTGAAGAACTGCACAGCGGGTTGGTTGGTTGCAACGTCCATGCTAATTCCTGTGGAGCTGGAGTTCAATCGGAGAGCGGTAACAAGTGCGTATTGGGCAGAGGTGGAGTCACGGTCAATGATAAAGCAGTTGTCGTATCCCACGTCACTGCCAACAAGGCCTTGGGTGTATTGCATGTCACGACCGATGATTTTGCCGGCAGTAAAGTCCATCGTTTGGTGATCGGTCTCATCCACGGTGGAGATGTCTCCGTTGGGGACTTGAAGGCTGTCCGTGGCAATGAATCGCTGAGACAGGGGCATTTGCAGCCATGTGTCATTTAGGACAGTCGGCTGCTGGAAACCATTCAGGTTCCAGTAGATATGGTTGGAGAGCATTATCGGAGTGGAATGGTTGAGAGCCTGGGAGACCAGCTTGGTCGTCAGCCGGGGACGTCCTTGCGGGTTCTCAGCTGTGGCCTTGGTGTCGACACTGTATGTAGCCCGCGTCTTGACGTCGCCTGGGAAACCTTGGAATGCAGCGTCGTAGAGCTCAAACGTGACAGAGGAACGCGTGGATGAAACCACGGTCCAGTTTCGCTGATCATAGCCAATATCTCCGCCGTGCAGCGTATACAAGCCGTCATGGTTCTTGGGAATGTGATATTCGGTTCCGCCTAGCTCGAAAGTGCCATTCTTGATACGGTTGGCAATGCGGCCAATGACGGCTCCGAAATAGGTATGGCTGGTTTCGGTATCTTCCAGAAACTGACGGGGATTGTCGTAGCCGACTACAACGTCCTGCTCATTGCCATTTCTGTCCGGAACTAGCAGAGAGATCAACCGCGCTCCGTATGGAATGAACTTGGCCGTGATATTGTCGGCGGAGATTGTGAAGACCTTGAAGGGATCCACAGAGCGCGCAGGGGAATCGCCGCGACCGAGGGCGATCGGGACAAAAAGACATGCTGCAATGTACTGCTTGAGATACATTTTGGAATTTGATAAAAAGAATGTTAAGCAGGAGTGCCACGCGTAAATAAAAATAAAAGCGAACGGAAGATTTATGAACTGAAGGTGAAGGGATTCCTTCTTAAATCAAGCGCATCGATATACACAGCTTGTTGCAGTGTTGCACCGCTAGCGCCATTCCGGACCACGACGGATGAGAACGGATCACCTGTGACACGGGGCCGCCCCCTAGCTCTGTCTCGGGCGGGAAGTTGTCGGCATGCCGAGCTTATTCTAGGCAAACCCATGGTACGGTTCTTGGCGAAGATAAGGTTTAGCCACTAAATCTTAAGGTTTCCCTGAAATCTGATTTAATGATTTGCACCTGGGCAGGTCTAGGCTCTGACTGCATCAATCCTGCCAATATATTTTTGGACAAGGATGCATAGAGCTGAGTCAGACCAAACGACTCGCTTTATCAGGACGCGCCCTGTCTTAAGCAGGCCAGGCCATACGTGAACTAGATGTCAGGAGGGGCTTTGAAGTGCCGTAAAGAGAGTTTCACTCATCCAGTTGCGAAGGCTGGACGTTTCAAATTTCGTGCCACGTGTCTGATAAATCTCGAGACAAAGTAAGGGATGTTGTGTGAAGCACGTCTTAGGTCTAAACTTAGCTTTTTACGAGGACTTTCTCACGTTTAACAAATCCTCCGAAATTTCCCCGTTCGTCAATCGAAAAATATCATGCATGGAAACGTCATGGGTGGACCTCAATCAGAACAATATAAATGTGTATGGACTATGTAGTATTCATTCAACGCAAATTCGATCAAGCGGAACCAATCATTAGGCCCATAAGGCGCACTGGGGCCACTGGCCTGCCCATGTGGCTCGTGAGGCCGTTGTGCATGGACGACATGTCGAGGGCAGGTTGAGATATCGGGTCAATGTGTTGAATTCAATACTCGATACTCACTGTCTACAACGCCAAAGGTGCAAATTTGGCCAACTTTATATACGAGAAAGCAAATGAATGCGTAGTCTCATGCACCCAATGAAAAAGGTCGTCGAACTTGATCCTCCGACATGCTGTTTCCCTTTGCCCTATAGGATGCGGGATTCATGAGAATTTTGGTTAAGCTTTGTAAGGATTCCTAGTGAAAGAGATAGACAGGGGTCTTGGGGCTGACTGTACCTGCATACATTAGACTTCCGGTGAATTACCGGTAGTACTTTCTTTGCGACGGGTCGATTTCATCATCGTCTTTGGCTAGGATTTAATGGGGTTTCATTAGGGTGAGTAATTATTTCCGTGACACGCGAGAGCGTGGGTTACGAACGGGCGCCCCAATTCCTAGCGGATGAGGCTCAGAGGGTCAAGCATTCCCCCCTGAGCAGCAGGCTTTTGGCACGCTGAAGATTCTCCTCAGTAAATACTGATGCACTTCAATGATGTTTCATGATGTTTCCCTACTATCCAAAATGTAATGTGTGGTCTTAAAAGCATAACTCTTTTCCAATACATCATTTTCCACAGGTCAAGTCACTGCATACATATCTTGACCGATTCTTTCTGGCTTTATAGATCAATGTCATCGTGCCAGTTCCACAATGTTTACTATCTAATGACTTGAAATTGAATATCCTCCAACTGCTTGAATTATTGTTCCTAAAAAGTAGTCACGTAATTCAAATCTATCCACCACAACATCCACCTTCAAACCTGGCCGAAATGGCCAAATACACTTCTCAACGTATTGAGAGGTCAGTTCCCCATAGACCCCCACCAAGAGTATGGTCCATTTTGAATCTACCATTCCAATGACCAACCCTTTCCAGTCCAAGCCGAGGCACTGGACAGGGAAACGACCAGGGTGTTCTTGTCAGCATCGAAGTGGACGTTATTGCCGGGCACAACCTTTCCATTGAACTTGATAGGGCGCTTCGTCTTCTCAACACCCCAAATGGTAACGTTTCTGAGACTGTTCTCTTCAACCCATCCACCATGCTCAATGGTGGTTTCAAGCTTCCTGTTCTCGACCTTGAATTCCGCATGAAGCACGGCGTCTGGTGTAATGCTGACTCCATCGTCAAGGTAGAGCTTTCCAGTTGCGCTGCCGTCCTTGCCCAGTGCCACCAGGATATCCCAGGGGCTGTTTCGTGCGTCTCTGGTGGTGAGTGCAGCTTGCTGAAGGGGCAAGACGGAACCTCCACGGGCGTAGACGGGAATGTGGCCGAGAGGGGCGGGGATAGTTGTGTTCGCTTGGGCAGGCACGGGGACGGCGGTGTTTTTGTACCAGTCATACCAGACTTCCTCGCCTTCGATAAGGCCAGGGAAGACACCGTTCACGGATGTTGCACCCTGTTCGAGGACAGGAATAACCATGATAGAGGGACCCAGCATGAACTGGCGATCGGCATTAGCGAGAGATGGATCGTTAGGGAACTCCCAAGCGAGAGCCCTCATGACTGTCTCAGCCTTTGTGTGGGCGTGGTAGAAGAGCGTGTACATGTAAGGTAGAAGCTGGTATCGAATAGCCATAGCCGTCTTGCTGGCATCGATAACAGAGGACCATCTATATGCTTCCTGGCTGATGGCACCGATGATGTTATGGTTTCTATAGAAGGGGAAGAAAGCGCTCAATTGCATCCAGCGGTTGCACAGCTCCATATCAGTGTTATCGGCAAATCCACATGTGTCAGCTCCAAACATGGGAATTCCTAGGAGCGACATGGAAAGAGCCTGCGGGATGGAAAAGAACATACTTGGCCAGTTAGACCAGTTGTCACCACCCCAGTGGGCGGCGTACGATCCGGAACCGGCGAATGTTGAGCGACCAAGAATGAAGGGCCGCGCATCGGGAGAAATAGCAGAGAGAGCATTATATGTGGCCTTGAGGATACCATGACCCCAAAGGTTGTGCATGTCATATTCGAGTGTGCCGTCTGCGTGGGTTGCGTTGGGCGAGATAGCACCCACAGCCAAGGCGCCCTTGACATTGTTGATCTCATAGGGAGGGTAGTTGACATCGCGAACACCCGGAGTAGGGGTGGTGCGGACGTAGGAAGTGGGAGTGGCAGAACTGGTCGGATAAGCACTGGACCAGGAGGCGCGTGCTGCTGAAGCAGAGGCAGCTTCGGTGGCGTTGGTTTTGTTGAATCCTTCGGGGTAGATAAGAACCGGGTTGGCAGCCTCTCCAGGCAGGGCAAAAGGAACATGCACAGGTTGGAGGGTGAGGTTGTTACTTCCGCAGCTTCCAACGCAGAAGGAAGAGATTTCACTCATATCAATCCATGCACCATCGTACCCGGTGATCTGGTGGTATCTAACCATCTCGTCAATCCACCATTGCTCAGTGCCTTCGGCCAACCAGTCAGGGAAGACAGTGTATCCTGGCCAGACAGCACCGACATAGATGCTGCCATCGGGGTTTGTCAGGAAAGCTCCAGCTTCGTTTCCTCTCTCGAAGACAGGGTATCTGGGACGAAGTAAGCCTAATGAAACCAGTCCGCAAGAAAATCAAAGCACTTACGCGTCCTCCGGGACCTCCGGGTTGGGAATGTAAATGGCTGAATCGATGATTGGAACATAGTGTCTACCACTGTCATGGAGACGCTGAATGAAACCCTTGCTTGACTCGTCATCAAACCCTTCAGGGTCGTTTTCAAAGTCGCGGTAACGAAGCATCCAGTCAATATCAGTCCTTGAAGAAATATTGTCAGTCGAGCTGCCTTTTTCCTTTCCCTTGGGACTTGGTCCTTTTATTCGGCACAAAGGTACAAGAGTCAGTGAGATAACTTACCAAATAGTTTCCATCGGGATGCCAAAGGACGTGTAATTGTTCACGACATCCTCGAGTTCTGCCCAGCTCTTGTATCCCCACCGACATTGGTGGAAACCAAAGGTCCAGTACTGCTGCATCGCAGGCAAACCGACAGTAGTCAAGTATGATTTGGTGATCTCTGGTTGACTTGGGCCTGGGAAGAAGTATAGGTCGATGCTGCCACCAATAGCCCGGTAGGTAATGCTGTCTTCCTGCATCAAGATATCTTGTCCATGCGCGTTTCGAGAATACACTCCATGGGACACAGATGTGTAGTTGGAATTTGGACTGGCTTCGTCGCTTGTTACCAGTGTGAGGCTGCCATCAGCTTCCTCCTTAAAGTAACGGGTCTCCAAGTAGAAAGGGTGGGTGCCGTAAACGTTGCTGTATCTCCGTTAGCAGACATACGGAGAATAAGCTATAGTAGTCTTACATATCAACGGTGGCGCCAGCATCTGCCGCATAGTAGGTCTTGGTGTAGTTGTTTCCCAGTTTGAATCCATGGATCGACTCGCCCAATCCATACAGATTGTAGTTCTCAGGGAGGGAGCTCTTGAATTCAACAAACTGGTTCTCAAAGACAAGTTTCGTTCCCTTGGTAGAGAAAAGAACATCTTTGGTTGACTTCCTGGTCACTTCAAATCCGAAGCTTGGGTCATTGGTCCAGGAGAATTCCAAGTCCGAGACGACGTTGGACTCCTCCACCTTTGCTTCAGCCAGATAACCCGGAGGAATAACGTAGTGGGTTGCATTCTCTGCGCCGATGTAGGTTGGCACGATCGCAACACGCAGTCGGTCCTCACGCTGATACTCGACAGTGAGACTCAAAGAGTCAATATCGGTACCATAGACATTGCATGCATTTCCGGCGAGAGCAAGAGAAGCGGTGAAGCCAGAGGCAGTCTGTTGGACATTGGAAGCAGTGTATCCCGGGCAGACGGTCTGTGCGTCCACTGCCTGTGGGTCCTTGATATTGGGAATCATGGCAGGAGCGACATTTGCGTCAGCGGGCACAGTGAACTGAGCGGAGGCAGAGGAAGTTGGCGAAGGAGTGGATGTCTGCGCCTGAGCAATAGCACAGAATGCAGACAGTCCACCAAGGACACCTCCCCAGGTACGTGGGATGCCCATGACGAAAGATGAAAGAAGTAATGCCAGTGATCTAGGCAGGATTCTCAATTATCCCTTGGTAGATACTGGGCACTTGGAACATTTAGGTATGAAGGGTCATATTTATATCTCACTATACGAGCACAATGTATGTTGTACATCCAACATATGCAACATGGATATCATCATTAAATAGAACTTTGGAATCTCTGGTAACCCCAGATGGGGAAATGATCAGTGGGTTAACCTTTCCCCATTCGTTCCAGAGTTTTAGCAGTCACTCCCATGGAAGCAGCCTTGGGCATGATTGCCCAGGCAGGTGGCTTGGCTGAACCTTTTTCCTTCCTTGGCTCGGATGTCGCATCAGTTCCCGAGGTCCACCTTACATTTCACCGAGATTGTACCTTATCTATTCCCCACCTCGGCTTGGCACGCTTGGCAGCGCCGTTGATCTAAAAGATAGGCTTTTTCGGAGGTGCACAAACAGTGGCGTGAGGAATACGAACATCACATCATCTTTTCTAGGATTAGTTAGATGTAAAGCCAGTTGCCTTCTGAAAGTCCTTGATCTTATATCAAGATTTACTAAAGCGTCATTGCAATTGACACATTGGACGAGTATCTACTGCCTGGTGGAACACGTGTCACCCTAAAAGCATTTTCGCACTCCAGGCAAGATACGAGCTGCGCTTCCTGGTCACCTCGGGAGGCCACCCGGTGCTTACGGTAAGTTTTGACGGCAGGCCTTGCTTGAGGACCCGTGGGCACGAGGACGACAGTGAGACGTCTCCTCGACGCTAGATAGGCCAGGTGGATGTCCTTCGCGTTCTGTCCAGCGGGAACTAGAATTGTAGAAAGAGTTTATCGTCGAAATTACCAAGGCTGTCGATAGAGTGATAGTAACGCCATGGTCGAGAATACCTACAACATAGGTAATATCGGGCTCTTTCAAGGTTGTTTCTGTTCCCTCGCCGGAGAAATCGATCCATTGAAACACTATGATTTGAAAGAATCTAAAGGGAGTCCGCATTGTAATATCCATTTCTTTCACCGAAAGTCGCTTGGTCGGTCATTGGTTCCGCGCCTCCCTATCCAGTCCTCCCCAACAAATTTCCCAAGTTTCTCTCGATTCTGGACTGAAGTCTGAGTTCTTCTAGCTTCATTTCATGTCTTGTCAGTTGGCAAGGCTCAGCGAGTGTGTGATGAGGAGTTTCAAGGACTGATGAGTCCATTGTTCAATTATCTGTGCTTTCCGATTCCTCCGTTCATTCTGATAATAAAGCCAATGAGAAGGTCGTCGAAGGACCCGTTATAGTTGTTTGTATAGGCATACCTCACATTAGATATTTCTGAGAAATACCAGCACATCTCCGGCCCGAACAGTGTCACCTGGTGGGACTAGCACCTTCTCAATCCTGAAAATCTTATCAATATCATTCTTCTTGTCTCCATGGTAAGAGACGGAGACTTCCCATTGCCTCAAGAATGGCAACAACTTTAGCAGAGCAGATAATATCGCCATCTGCAACGTTGACCTTCCACACGTTTGTATCGAGGGGGGCATACAATGTCAGAATGTCAGGGTCTGGTAATGTCCTGTTAGTATACTAAAATGACCAATTTATCCGTAAACTATTGAGCTCACCTTGTCTCAGGAGTGAGACTTCATCGGCAGGAACGCTGTTCTGCGCTTTCTCGGCCATCCACCTGTCCATGGATTCCTTTTCCAGGGCCAACGTTCCTACTTGCGCTGCGGCTTGCCGAGACTTGACTGCCGCTACTTCGTCTCTCGTCTCGTCGAGAAGACGGTTGTGGGCGATCATATCGAAGGTGACATCTTCGAACTGGAACTTGTAAGAACTAGGGCGGAAACGAGCTATATCACATTCAAGCTCTTCCTTCTCTACTCGGTAGAAGGTAATCTGGTCTAAGTCACGGAACAGGCCCGGTTGGCTTGGCAAAAGGTCCGGTTTGACTCCCAACTGGTCCAAACAGGGAATGGTTTGGCCAGTCATCTGATATCCCCCAGGGGAATCAACGGGGTAGATGCTGTTACAAGTAGCATGTTAGTTTCATCATCATCAGCAGTGCGGGAAAAGACTTACTTCATACATAATCCACCCCAGCTGACACTTCCCTCTAGGGTGTACACTCGACTAGGATTCTGCTTGGGGCATATTAAGAGGTAGTGGGGATCAACCGGGAGACGTATAGTATCGCAGCAGCAGAACCCGACACAAATTGCCACGAATTCCACTGAAAGGAAAATGTCGACCAATTCATCATGCGTAATTCCGTTGGCCTTAGCCACGAAGTCTATGTTACTCGGCAAGTATGGAGCATGTGGCCTTTGTGTCTCCATATATCGTTGGACGGCTTCCTCTTGAGCCGGGCTCTCGAAGCAGATAGGAAGACGGAACTTGCGGCTTGGGACTTTTGAATTTCTCAGATAGCCGACAGTCCTTTGACGATGCCAGAAGGTCGATAAGCCTGTCCTGGGAGAACTTCAAACCGTAATAGTGGATTAGGACTGCTTTAGTTGACCATCCATTAGCCCAGGTCAAATATCAAAGGAGCTGGACAAGGAAACTGACAATTGCAGCATCCTGTGGTCTTATAGACACTTCGCCTCAAATCTTCGTATGGCTCTTGAGACTTGTTGAAAGCCCGCTCCAGCGCTCTAACTTGGCAGCGATGATTGAGATTGAATTTTCCATCGCCAAACCCGACCAACAAGAACTCATCTCCACCCTGACAGCAGCATTTAGAGATTAATAGCTGTAGTAGCTTTGACTATCTCTTACCTGTCTGAATGTCATATGAATACCAGATTCACTTAGCTCAGTGCGGTAAACCAATGCTTTTCCTCGGTTTCCAGAGATCGTTGACTCTGGCAGCGCCGAGCCAGAGATTGGCTCGATGGTATTTAGATCGAACTGGCTGGCTACGAGTGCCGACACATTTTCAGAAAGTTCTCTATTTCAGCATGAATATGAAGAGCATCTTTCAAAGATACTCCGCGTATGAATCGTGTCGCCCGATTTCAGTTGACCCATCCGCCACAGACTGCCTTTCACAATTGTAGTGGAGGAAATAAAGCCGCCGAGATCAGGGGCATCCACCGGGAAGATGCAAGGACTGAATATGTTAATTAAGCCAGTACAATAAACGCCATAAAGATATTCACAACTAGGGCTCACCTGTCTCCCGTCCAGTTCAATGTCCCGGTAGGGTACCCGTACTCAATCACGTTGCTAGGGTGTTGCCCACCCTCGCCCGCTTCTTCTCTTGCCCATCCATGAGCAGGTCCAACAAGGCCAATGCCCCCTCTTGTAGAATTATGCGAAACGTTCCTAAAACCAAAGAGTTAGCAGTGTCCCATAATACCCCCTCCCACCTTGACTGTTGGCATGACATACCAAACTGTGTCATAGATCATGTCGATATCTTCGGATACAATGTAACCCTCGTCGTACGGCCCAACCATGGCATAGATGTCCCAGTGATGGGGGTAGATAGGGCGCAAATGGGAGGGCAATGACACCTCGGGCCCTGCCTCAAGTGCATGGAGCTTTGCAATGACCAGCATAACACCCGGAGTGAGCGATCTTCCTTGATACCCACCAATCCCGGGTAGAGGAAATGTCGACTTTGACCGAAAGTACGGGGCACTGCGCGTATAATTAGTTCTGAAGCCAAACTGCAAAATCCACATATAGCTCACATAGCGGGAAATCCTCTAAGAACAGCGACATATACTATGAGCAAGTTAGCAAAATACACCCGGAACATAGAACGTATCATACCTCGACAGCCTCCGGGTCCACTCAGCTTTCCGATAAATAATACTTGCCTAGTTTGATACAAAGTCGTGTCCACATCGGGACGTCGGTCCCGTCAAGTGTCATGTCCATTGGAGCACCGCAGATAGATATGCATGCAGGAGTTAAGAATCGTAGCTCCGGTCCCTCTAATGTGATTTCCAGACCTTCGGTGCTGGAAGGATTCCCAGCCAAAAACTTGGCAACTGCAAGCAAAAGGTACTATCAGAACCCTTATCGCGTAAGGTGAAGAAAGCAAGAGACGTGTGTACCTTGAATTGCCAAAGGGTCCTGATATCTAGATGCAAGCTCATGGATAGTATTAAAGGTCCAGAGAGTTTATCTTACCATTGGTCTTGCTCGTGGAATTTCCCGCCCAGCTGTTGGGTGCCTGGATACTCTTGTACTTTTGCATACACACCTTGCGATATGACATCAATCGCAGCCGGGCTGAACTCGAAGTCGCTTAAGAAAGTGGTAAAGTTCGCCCCGTGCTGAATGTACTAGACGGGACAATGGCATGCAAGAAGTGAAAATTGCAATTTGTTGGTGGTCCACAGATGGTCGAGTGAGAGAGGACCTCCCCCAATTTTTCAATGGCCGCCGTGCGATTGGAATCATGTACCATCACCTTTGCAATCATAGGGTCTATAATTATGGAGTCAGACTATGTCCTCAGATGAACTACTGTCATATGTCACAGACCGTAATATGCGGAAATTCGAGTTCCAGTATTGACCCATGTGTCAATCCGACTGCCGCTCAGCTCTCTCCATTCCATTCAACATGTTGAAGCAATCCAGGAGGGAGAGCAATTCCGAGCAGGGTTCTCTGCGTACATGCGAGCTTCAATCGCACAGCCTGAAGGGTTGTCCGGCTGCAAAGACCCCAGATAGCTCTTGTCCAGACCTCCGAAGTCGCATACTCCCAGTCGGCTTGTTGAAGCATGAGCTTTACCAAATCCAGTCCATAACAGAGCTCAGTGATACCGTGCTCAACTTGAAGACGAGTGTTCATTTCCAGGAAGAAGAAATCTCCCTATCCGTCGTCAACAAGATATTCCACTGTTCCTGCAGATCCATATCGAACGGATTTAGTCAAAGCGACGGCCGCAGAGGTGAGTTTCTCACGAAGACCTGAGGCTAATTAGCGGTGGCACGTAAGCCGTCATATATAGTAGTTGCCACTAACCTAAGTGCTTTTCCACGAACGGGCTGGGCACTCTTCGACAACATTTTAATGTCGGCGTTGAATCGAGCACTCCCGTTCTCCGACATGAATTGCATCCCCAGGCCATTACCAAACACCTGGACCTCGATGTGATGACTCTCAGGATAGTAACGCTCCATGAATACCCCTGCATTCTTGAACAAAGTCTCTCCCTGGGAGCGGACTTGTGCCAAAGACTCTCGGACTTCTTCCACTGATTTGCATATTAGTAGTCTTTTCCGACAGCAAGCAATCCGAGAGGAGTACAGGGTATCCTAATTTATTTGCTGCTTCCACTGCCTCGTCCTCTGCCCTGTGTCCCGGGGACAATTGGAACACCGGCTGCTACAGCGATCTCACGAGCCCGATGCTTCAGCCCAAAAGCTTCAATGGCTTCGGGCCTAGGGCCCACAAACACCATCCCGGCATTGGCGATAGCTTGGGCGAATTCCACATTTTCCGACAGAAGTCCATAGCCCAGAATCATGGTATCAACTTGATGGGAACGGGCGATCTCTATGCTTGCATCTCTATTGAGCCATGATTTCGTCAGTTCCGTAGAGAAAGCAAATTTGATGGCAGGGGATAAACCCATTGATGTATGCGGTAGAAGCGTCCCCTGGTAGCAGGACCGCCTCATCTGCTGCTAGAACGTGCTGTGAAGTTCCGTCGGGAGCAGTGTAAATTGAAACCGTACCATTCCTGTACACCAGTCCACGCTCATTGACCAAGGCGGGGGTATCACTTCGCTTGTTACCAACAGTCTCAAGCCCTATTAGATCAACTCCAAAGGCCACCGGCTCAATGGTGTATTTCTGCCCTAGTTCTCCAGCTGCATATGATAAGAAATTCCCAGGAGCCTCTGTGATTAAGTAGAGCCGGATCTTATAACGGAGTTGGGGGAGGTCAGATAAGAAACACGTATTACAGAATCAATTTCTTTGCTTCTTCCTTTAAACCCAAGTATATTCGCCTTTTGAACTCAACAACTTCAAACCAAAAGGATTATTCTTGTATATGCAGAAATATCATTTGTTTCTGTTCTGGAACATTGCTGTTTTACTCTAACATAGTCATCTGGTCTTGGGTTCAAATTACGAGTCTGACTGAGGGCCTCAAAAGTCATCAATCAAAACGGACTGCCGCAGCAACGTATATATACTGAGTATATTGGTGAGCGGAATCGGCTTGACCTAACCGCAAAGATGGACGATCCCCTTTCCCATCCCCGGAACCGTCCAGCAAGTGGATTTAGATCACAGCCTGCGTCAGAGACATAGTAGAGAGCAAGAAGATATTGTCCTGATTCCTGTACCAAGGTCTCATCTTGATGACCCTCTCAATTGGTCCCCCTATCGGAAATTTCTGAACAGCACTTTTCAAATGGCCTGGTCCTTCTTCGCTGGCGCCCTTATCAGTGGTTTATTATCTGCCTACCTCCTGATATCCGAAGATACAGGTTCCCTGTCGCAGATCTCAGCACAGAAAACGGCCTCATGTATCTCTGCATGGGCTGGGGTACCTTGTAGACACAAAACCTTGCGCAGGACTTTGGTCGTCGCCCGGTCCTGTGGTTGGCATGCTGGGATCGTCGGTGTTGCAGATCTGGTCTGCGTATATAAAGTCTGTGGGTGAATGGTACGCCAATCGAATTCTTCTCAGAATTTTCATTTCACCCCAGGAAGCCTTGATCGAGCTCTGTATTGCGGATATCCACTTTGCCCATGACCGAGGCTTCCGCATGGGTATTTATAACTGGACTTTGCGCTGCGGTGCTTTCCTGTCACCTATCACTGGCGGTTTTGTCGCTGAAGCTATGGGCTGGAGATGGATCCAGTACAAGTACATCCTGGCCATTATATGGTTCTGCTTCACAGTCGCAACGTTCTTCGGCTTGGAAGAGACTATGTTCTTCCGCCAAGTGAATATTCAGGGACGGGTATTTTGCAAAGGCACCGTCGCCGTGTAGTCCACCCACAGTACTGACGGAAAATTTGTCTTCGAATCCAAAGAGACAGAGAGTCCTGGTTTTAATCCTGTGGTTGACGAAGAGAATTACAAAATTACAACATACGTCCAGAGGCTGAATCTGTGGGCTTTGAGACATCCTTCTCAGCCATTCAACTTCTTTCGGTCGATCTTCCTTTCCTTCCGGCTTCTATGCTTCCCCACAAACATATTTTCCGGTCTTCTCGTGGGAAGTATTCTCGCCTGGTGCAATGTTCTAGGAGGCTCCTTAGCGAAAGTCCTGGGCGGTGCCCCCTATAACTTTTGAAGAGCGGAGCTCGCTATGGAAACGGATCGCAGAGTATTTTCCTAGAAGGTCGGAAGGCTCCCTCCAGGTGCGCTATTACGCACGCCTAAAAGGCCACAAGGCTAGAAATTCTGGGCATTTTGGGCGGAGTTCCAATGTGAGGAGCGATTCTTTATACAGAGGCGCACCTTGCGAGGCAGTGCAAGACGCGGGTGGCGAGAGTAAAGGCACCGAAGAAGGTGTGTCAAGACAGCGATACGGTCCACCTCGGCGTAGGCAAACGGTGGACCACTATTCCCCGTTTTGAGTTAGCAACAGTTATTAGTCTTTGTCAAATATCAGTGAGACATGTCGCTAAGTTCTATATCTTAAGCTCAGATAGTGTCTTCATCTCTTTGGCGCTTCGTCCGTCCATAGAGTCGACTTCCGATACTCATTATTCCCCTATGCCCTGTTCCACGTAGTTTATTTAGCAACAGTCGAACACCGCCAGGTTTCACAGTTCCGAAGAAGGGCAATGGTCTCTCCGCAGAGTCGCCAAACTGCTGTGGTATTAAAACACAGCTTAACCTTGCTTTTATGCTAATGGCGACACTGTTTTCGAATGTAATATGTGTCTCGTAAAGGTCTGTGGGTTTACGGGATTTATAGGATGTATTTATGGGATCTACAGGAATGAGCTGATTTCACACTCTTTACAACCAGCCTGCGTATACTCTTTGGGATCGATCCTAATTCGGCGTTTGGCTTCGAGTTCTTGCTTCAGTTGGATGAAGCGCCTGCATGGTCATTACGCAACTAGTTAGACTGCAACAGGTTAATTGAAAATTGATTGATTAATTGATTGATCGCTCAAAGGGCAGGTAGCTCTGGGCTGCAGCAGCAGAGATAAGGAAGGATGTGAGGATCAGAGACCTCATCTCGAAAGACGATTTCACAAGAAAGGGGATCAAAGAAAAAGGAATGACTGAGCTAGTTGCTGTACTGTAAAAGTTCTTTATGACTAACACTTCCTGGGAATATATAGATTCCTTCCTACATATATATGATGCTTCTATGAATCAAAAGCTTGTCATACGGTGTCGAACTAATCAGTTTCTAGGATATACCACTCCATCTGCTAACTTTGGATTTATTTTTGATCGGCATATTCTTGCTAGCAGACGCAGTACACGTGCGATATTGATGGCCCTGTATGAAGGCCCGAGATTGACGCTGAGCTTAAAGGATGTGTTCGCCGCTTCATTCGTCACAGACGATGAATTGTGGGTCCTCGGAGAGTATGTACTCAGGGCTTACAAGCATAATAAGTAGAGCTGTTGTCAATTGTGTGCTTGTAGCATCCTATTGTAGAATAACATATAATCTTTAGGCCCTGGACTGGCCAAAAAGTCTTGTGCACATTGGCACTAAGGCAGAAGCAAACCCGGTAGCCACTTTCTTCACCAGTGCCTTAGCTTTGCACAAGAAGGCATGACTGGACCGCTAAAAGTTCATTGATTCCACGTGGAAAATGAAATGTCAGGCCAACTTAATTTTAAAACACTAGCCTATAGTCCTGACAAAGCACCAATCGACAAAAGATCGACATGGCGCCAACATGGACAGCTGTCAGGGAAAACACAGTGACTTTGTCCGGAAGGTCAAAGTTTGCGTTAGTCCAATTTGCCAACCCGGTGAATCCGCTCGCTCGTTTCTACTTCGGCATCGGACATATACCGAAGTTTAATAAAATTACTCTTTCTGCACGGCGCGTAATCTCACTTTAACATAAGCCCGACGACTCAAGTTTGTATTTGCAGACACTTGATATGATTAGATATAGTCATCTTTAGTGTTGGAAAGTCTTCCAAAGTGACTACTCATTAGAGGCTACTGTTTTGCATTCTTTTTTTGGCTCTCCTTAAGGAGTATTCAAACCGACGCCATCAACGTGAGTCAGCCGAAAGGGTTAAATTGAGTTGAGCAATGATAAGATTTGTTCTAAGCTTTAGTTAGATTCTCAACAGAATCTAACTAAGGCTTAAAACGGCATGACGATAATCAGTCTGTGTACGTGAGAACTTGAACGAGATGCACAAATATCTAGTATGCCTTGAATTGCGTTTGGCGCTTGGTCAAAAGTGGAAGGTCGCAAGTTGAAATTTGCCCATTGCTTTATGCGAAACAATTTGTATTTGCCAAATAGGCCAAGTGGCTCATCAATTGAGATAACCTTGGGTGGGATAGGCGAACACGCGAAGAGAAGGCAGTTTCTCATATGATACGATAATGTCGCCATAAGGGCGCATAAAGTTGGGGCATGTTTTGTAATGGTGAACCCATTGGCTAGTGTTTTCCTGAAGTGTCTTGAAGGACGATCGAATTGGAGTATATAAAAGTTGCCTATGTTATCCTTCGGATCTAGATATTTTCATACCGACACAGTTCCCTCGAACATTGCTATTGTGAGAATTCCTCCTGTGAGAAGATCTTGTTCAAGGCAAATCTAGTTCCTTGAAGCATTCCTGTGAGTCTTTCATTCGATCTTTGGCATGCTAGGTAGTGTGCTGACTTTGGATATCTTATAGCTTCCAAAATGGTTATGCCTAAACTGGCTCTTCTGCTGGTGCTGCTGCACGCAGTGTCTGTCTCTGCCTACCGCTGGTTCAACTGGCAGCTTGAGGTCACTTGCGAGTCTGATGCTTACTTTGCTCCTGAGAGCGAGGCTGCCACCGCCAAGTTCCTTAAGGAACAGTACCCCAAGGGCTCCCATATCAAAGTTGTTGGAAATGGTCATGGATTCGGTAACCTCACCACCTGCCGTCGACAATTCTCTCACTGAGAAACCCTCCTACATCGTTTCTATGACCAATTTGCAGAAGCTCAACATCAACAAGAAGAATATGACCGTCACATTCGGTGCTGGCTGGGATGTCTATGACCTTACCGAAGAGCTTAAGGCTAACGGTTTGACTTTCGGGAACCTCGGTGTTGAACGTGTTCAGAACTTCGTGGGTGCCGCCTCCACCGGTACACATGGCTCTGGATCCAACATCGGTAATATCGCAAGCCAGATCATTGGACTACGTGTGTTGGACGCGCAGGGTCAGCTCCGTGTCATTAACGAGATTAACAACCCGGAAGAACTGAAGGCTTTCCGTATCAGCCTTGGTGCCCTCGGTCTCATCACGGAGATGACTATTAAGGTCCAGCCTACTCTCCTCATGAAGAAGACCACCAAGGTCGTGAATGCCACCTCCGATTACAGGCTGATGGGCAAGGAGCTTGCCCAGCTGTATAAGGACCACGAACGTGTGACTGTTTAGGGTCCTCACTTCGACTAGAACGAGGCCTCTCAGGACTGGGACCTTGAGCCTACTTACTTCTACTCTTACTGGGAGCCGACCGACTATACCGGTGTCCGCAACTGCACTCTCAACTACTGCGCTAATGGTTGCGGTGACTGTAACAAGGAGTACATCTGCTACGATGACGTTATTGACGCCGCGTCTTGCCCTCCCCAAGGTGTCTGCAGCCGAGAGTTCTACGCTGAGATCGAGCACTTCCTTCCCATCGAGTACTACGCCGAAGCCACCGCCGACTATATTAGTTACCAGCAGTCCCAAACTCCCCGCATGAAAGCTCCCTATAACAATATGATGGTCATCCAACACCGTTCTCTCAAGGGTGATGATACATACATGTCCCCTGTCAATACCTACAACCTTGGCCCCGAGCTCAGCGGTGTTTTTGCTATCATCGAGATTGACTGGATCCAAACCTATAACAACTTCACAACTCTTTGGCAGAACCAAGCGTTGGGCGACGAATTCCTCCCTCGCTTTGGTGATAAATACAACGCCCGGCCCCACTGGAACAAGATGAACCCTGCTAATGCTACCTACACTCTGGAGAAATTCCCGAAGCTGCCCGAGTTCTTGGCCATCCAGCAGCGCCAGGATCCCAACTGCCAGTTTGTCAACGAATTCCTGGTCCAGCAGCTTGGAATTACCCGCTGTGCGAACTACCTCTCCATGTAAGGTGTGATAGGAAAGGTCAGAAACACTCATTTCTTTGTGTTTTCTTTTGGTTTGGGGAGGGGGAGGGGAGGGGGTTGAAGCGGCGGGGCGCTTGTCAGAAGGTTGGCAAAGATCGCTAAAACGGACTGGGTTATTGAACGAGCTTTGTATATACAATTTTGTTGCACAGAGACCTTTATCAAACCTTTGCCTGTTTGTCAGGTCTTCTATAGGAGGAGGAGGAGGAGTAGTAGTAGTAGTAGTAGATTTCACTTTCCCCGAGCCCTCTCAAAGTTGATTTGACCACTAGACCAAAATACGAATCTGCACCCAGTCTAGTGGGTAGTGGTTTATAATCAACTTTGCATTACGAGGGGTCAAGGTAAATGAAATCCATCCATCCATCCACTCTGTAATGAGTCTAAGAAATTTTGGAGAAAGAGAAAATTTTCCAAGGGCCTAAGATTGTTCGAACTCAATTAATTTTTCACATGTAATTCGAATCAGTACAGCATCGGAGCGTATAGCTATAGCCACCCAAACGACGCTGCAGGTAGGAAACATTGTCGCAGGTTTGAAGTGATGCTGCTGATGGAAGCAATTTAACTTTATTAACACCCGCAAAAAAACCAACCGCGCCCGTTTCGTGGCCGCGGTGCTGTTTCAGGTGCTGACCCACGCACTAGGCATAGTTGTTGATCTACTTTGATTATCAAAAGATAATGGCGAGAAAACATAGTCACCTACCACGATATTATGCTCTTTCACAAATGTCCTTTTGCACAATTTGCAAGTTATCTTTGGGTGTTAGCCTGCCGCGCCGGTTAATAGAAATCACCCACGTGCTATTGATCCCCTACATAGCTCCGGCTCATCCCATTTGGGGAGCAAGTTGGTCCTGAACATTAAGAAAACATTCTGCCTGCGACGCTACCTATCCTCGGCACGTTGCCCATTTTCCGATACTATATCGCCCACTCTGCTATATAGCAGTGCCTACATAGACTACCCTGCTATGTTGCATTTTTTACATAGTCCTCTCTGCCAGGGAAGAGCAACACCTGATGCTGATCCTGATGATGATCATAGAATATCGTAGTCAATTTCTAAGAGTCCTGAGGCATCAGGCGTCTTGAGATCTGAGTCTCACGGTTGTGCGCCTCATTGTTGATAACAAGTGATAGAAAGGTGTGTGTCTGATTGTATATCTTGATTAATTTTTACAGGAGCGGGGGCGATCTTATGTATATGCCGTCCTGATCCCTGCAATAAGCTTCAGCTACCATGGTACTTAATACTCCCGCTCGATGGTAGCAGTCACCAAGATGCCAGTGACCATTCATCACGGTTGCAGAGGGCCCGGTTAAAACCTTCAAAAAAACCCGTTTCATGGGAAAGGAAGGAAAGGGTACCTACCTATCCTATGGCTTAGTCTCGCCCTAGAATTTAAAGAGCCGTGGCTTCACTCAATACCAAGTCCTCTCCGAAACCATTCAAATCTTTCTCGTGCAAGAGGCTTGGTGTGTCTATCGGCAATCTGATCTACGGTTTGAACAAATTTAAGTTCAACTCCTTCAGCGTCTTAAACTTCTCCTTGCCACTTGCGTTGAATTTCCATATGCTTAGCGCGGGAGTGATATTGCGGATTCAAGGATAGAGCGATGGCCCCTTGATTGTCACCGCAGATGATCGTTGCGGTCTTTCCTTGGCTCTGTTCAATTCATTAAGGAGCTTTCGCAGCCAGATTGCTTCTTTCGTCGCTTATATCTGTCCTAGAAATTCAGCCTCACAGGTTGAGAGGGCAACGACACTCTGACGCTTCGATTGCTAACTGATTGCTCCACTTCCGATATTGAAGAGCGGGGCAATTGCTCATTCCGAGCTAATAAGGTTAGTATACGCTTCTTGGCTCAGGTATAGTATTCTGTTTTGACGATCTCGTTTGATAGACATTCCGAGGTAGTAGCCACACGGTCCTGGGTCCGTCATTCGAAACCGGTTCCTAAGACTCTGCTTGGTTTTCTTTATCTCTACACTACTTGGCCCCAAAATCAGGAGATCATCGACGCACACTACGATGTACATGTTACTCCGGACGAAGATGCTAAGGTTAGCGCTGATTGGTTGGAAGCCAAGATTGCGTAGAAAATTGGTGAGCGTTTAGTACCAAATGCGAGGGGCTTACTCTAATCTATAAAGTGACTTTCGAAGCTTATAGACCCTTGCTGTGCCGTCTGTTATATGATAAGGCTGTTCGACGTAGATATCGTGATCTATACCTCCGTAAAGGAATGCCGTTTTCACGTCTATCTGCTCGATCTTAAGTTCTAAAGCAGCTCCGATTACGAATAGAGCTTTATAACTCATTGGCTTGACGACCGAGGCAGAAGTCGCGTTATAGTCAACACCCGCTTCTTATGTGAAGCCCTCACTACCTATCTGCTCTTATGACGGCTTATCTCGCCGTGCGGTCCTCGTTTGAATTTGAAAATCCATCTTCCACTGAGAATCCACCGATCTTTTACAGGTTCAACTGGCTCCCACGTTTTGTTCTGTTTGAGTGAGTTCACTTCGTCCCACATTGACCTTTCCCGTTCTAGCCAGCTTGTATCATTCTTCGCCTGCTGAAGGGTCTTTGGCTCGAAAGGTACTGTTTCCTCTGCAGCCACCGTCAAGAACGTTGGAATGACGTCCCCTTCAGGTATATTGATTAGAGTAAGTTTTTCTTCGCTGTCACTAGAGGTACTAAGCGTGGCCTGTTGGGCGCGGATTCTGAGCTCAGGATGATATGCTAGCGATTCTTTTTGCACAGTATGTGTGGGACGGTCAAGTTGCAGTTCTGGGTTTTGTTGCCTTTCTCCTGAAACTTGACCCTGTTGAGCGTCGCCCTATTGCTGGTCGCCTCAGGGGTGACTTGGGGTGGAGGCGGATTGGATGATCCATTGACACGTCCGGCGGAAAATGTTGCCCTGGAAGTACAGCGGAAGCTTGTCACGGTTGATGGAGCTCGTATTGCGTATGATACCGTTGCCATCGACGATTCCACTGTAACTGAGGTTGAGACCGAGGCATTGTGGACCCAGATGCGGATGGAAGGTAGCCAGCTTAGTGAGCCCTCCATCTATGACCGTGGTGGAAGCCTCGAGCAGTTACGAGAAACCTGTCTACAAGAGACTGGACTGGGACTGGATGCCTCGTTGCCTCAGTGGGAAACCGAATTTTTATGATCCTCATGCCGGGTTAGCGTATATGCAGGACTGGTCCACTGGGATGCGATCACGCAAAGGTTGGGAGCTAAACTAGTCCGTAACAGGATGCACGCTCGTCTTCACTAATCCTTTTTGTCCTTTTCCCCTTCGTGCTTCGTATTTTGAATTGGATGCACACTTTTTCTTGAAATAATTGCCTGGTATCAATAGCTTTGGACATTCCTCATAGTTAGCTAGATTTATCTACTATAAAATTCGAAATCCAATCCCGATCGCAAGGGGAAAACCAATATAAACCAGATTTTAACAATGTAGAAAAAAGGATTAAGCAAAATATATAGCAACCTAAATGAGGGTGTTTGTATCAATCCCCCATGAAAAACAGTTAAAGATGAAAATCCAAAATTGCCCGAGTTCATAGCAATCCATAGAACATTTATACCCGCTCCACCCCGACGCTGCTAGTACCGCGCAGGAGATTGGTCTTACCTACTTCGCCAGTGTGATAGGCATTTCGATTGGATGCTGCTTCAGCGGCTTGCTCGGTGATATCCTTGCGATCAAACTGGCCAGAGGAAGACACGGTATCAAGGAACCTGAAGACCGTCCTGGATGTTCTTGATTCCTCTCGTCGCTCATCCTCTCGGCTGCGTCTTTTATGGCGTTGGGGCAAGTCGCCACATTCCATGGATTGGAGTTGTCATTGGAATGGCCTTTATTTGCGTCACTCTGCCAATGGGCTCTGGCCTAGCCATAACATACGTCATTGACAGTCAGAAGGAGCTCGCGGGAGAGTCAATTGTGACTGTTAAATTGATTCGTAACACAATTGATGTGTTGAAATACTTTCACAGATCGATCAATATATTTCATGCGCTGACCATACTTTGCTAGGTTTCGCATTTGCATACGCGGTCAACCCTATGATCACGAACATTGAGCTGCAGAATACCTTTATTCTGATCGCAGTGTTGGGAATGGTTTTCTGGAGTGGTTGTTTGCTGTGGATTAAGATTGGAAAAGCGGCCCCTAGATCCATTGCCAAATCGTACTGGAATTTGGTTGATAGTCATGGCCTCGCGGCTCACTAAGCTTGTCTTTTGATCTGTTTGGAGTGGCGTTGATATTTCAGATCGACGACTAGTATCGCGAAGATGCTCCACTGACAAGTTTTCAGGTACCAATCTACAGTTAATTTTGTGTAAATAACTCAACTCCATATTGTCTCAATTGTCATTAATGGTATTCCTACTTTATATGGCTCTATTCTTGGAGCTCGGTTCTCTCTTCTAATATATTCTACAACGTATGTGAAAGCGGGAAGCTATGCTTATCCACGATGCACGGCCAACTTCCTTAATAACTGACAGGCTTAGTTCCTATAGCGCAAGGATGAGAGCGGCGTGACTAATGAAATTCAGCGAAACAAAAACCTAGCGAAACAAAAACATACAACAGTGAGGATTCGCTGGTGGTCACCCACCCAACTACTAACTCACCGGCGTGTGGCTTAAGTACGGCTGAGCGGACGGGAAGCCCTGTTTTCCACACCCTATGGTCGTATGT